>JAKELG010000097.1:0-162031 GCA_021527035.1 Lactarius vividus | reverse complement strand
GAAGGGAAGAACCCGCTTCATCCCCTACGCCGAAGGGGCCCAGGTTTGGCTAGAAGGGACGAACCTGAGAACGTTCTACCCCACCGCAAAACTAGCCCCTAAACGTCATGGTCCATTCCGAATCAAGAAGGCCTTATCGGAGGTGACGTATGAGTTGGAGCTACCGGTCACATGGAGGATACACCCAGTGTTCCACGCGAACCTCCTCACACCATATAAGGAGACGGAACTACATGGGGAAAACTTCCCACGCCCTCCCCCTGACCTCGTGGACGGAGAAGAAGAGTTCGAAGTGGAGCAGATCATGGGATCGCGACTCCACGGACGTGGGCACAAACTACAATTCCTAGTCAAGTGGAAGGGCTTTCCCATGAGTGACAGCTCCTGGGAACCAGCTGACCACGTCAAACATGCGCCAGATGTAATCGCCGACTTCTATCGCCGCAACCCAACGGCCGATGGAGTAGGGAGAAAGCTATAAAGAAGACGGGGAGCAAAGGACGATTCCCATATCCCCACCTACCATGACAACTCCCACTTCCAACACTGCCCCAGCCAACGACCGACCTCGCCCACCATCAGCTCTAATCCTCGAACGACTCACAGTCCCCTCGCAGTCCGAGGGTATCCCAACTCTGTTCGTATCCCGAACACCCTATTCAGTTGTCCCTTCACGACCCCCGACCCCCGTCCTTGCCATCGCTCTCAACGTCTCCCCCACTAGTCCCACACCCCCGCCTTCCTCCCCACCACCGCTAGAACCCACGGTGGCCCCGCTCCTCGAAGCGCCCCCAGGCATCACACCAGTCGTCCCCATGTCGCAGTTAGCCTCTGATCTCCCGCATCCTTATTCACTGACACCCGCTATTCCCCCACGACGACTCCAGCCAGACCCTCGACTCGCATCATTAGATGACGAGGAGGAACCGGTCGACGAGGGGGACGATGAGGAGTCGGAAGACCCTGGCTTGCCGTTCTTCCTCAATGCCCCGGACACCCCATTTTTCTTCCCGCTGATGATACCCCTGGAGGACGACGTCACGAAGGTCCTGGCAAGGTATATCTACTACCGCCAGGATTATCGTGAAATCGTCGGTACTCTAGGAAGGGGGAAACCCTGCTACTGCCAAGAAGTCTACCTGTCGACACCACACCCCACCGCTATGCACCCCGTCATCTTGCCACATCAACTCGCCGTCTTCAGCCCACAGGACCCTCGAGCCGTTACTATCAACGAGGTGCTGAGCGAGCTCAAAAACCCTCGCCTGTCGGCGGAGGTTGCGAGATTGTGGCAGTGCCTCGGAGATAAAATCGCTCTGGACGCGTGCAGGGCGGACCTCCGTCAACTCGAGCAGGAGGCCGTCCGGGACCAGTTTCACTTAGACGCCAAACTACAGGGTATCACAAAGCGCATGCAGTACGCGGGCGCCATCCCCCTCATCACCAACAAGTTCGTCGAGCTTACCACACGCCCCATATGCCCCCGCCACTACTTCCCAGAGCTTCCACTTGTGCCGCGCCCTGGAGGACCCCTTGAGATGCCACGTCTTGTGGACGGGCCCAGTCGAACGCAGAAGTGACGCAAGTGCTATCTGTGCAAGAAGCGTGGGCACAAGATGGGGGAGTGCCCCAACCGACCGCCGACTGGCGTCTGCGTCTGGTGTGCAAGTCAGGCTCACGCTTCCAAAAACTGCCTTATTCACCGCCTCGCACCCATCACCCCGGCATTCGAAGAACCATCGGAGCGCCCCCGCTGGTGTGGGAAGTGTCTGAGGTTCGATGCGCGGCACGACGAGATTGAGTGCCCCCAGTACGAAGCGTGCAGGAGATGTGGGGAGCGTGGCAGGTATTTGTTCCTGCGCCGGCACACGTGTCCGGTGTGTTACGGTTGGAGATTCGTGGACTCACATTACGGTACGAGGATCGAAGTGGACGCTTACTATACGGTTGTGGCTACGTTAGTAAGTAGGAATTAGTCACGGACAAGTAGAATCAGTCAGCGAGTTGTGCTAGCATGTGATTGCTAGCATGACTCATTACTAGGATAGCGGTAGTAGGGTTCGAGCTATTATCGCTAGTAGTAGTTACGTTCAAGAGGAGCTTTAAAGCTGCCTCTGCTATCTGTATAAATAGTGGGTTGCGAAGACCAAGATAAGCCATCTTGGTCTTCTTCTCAATACCACTCTTTCATTCGCCTCTTGCCTAAAAGGCTCTACTCCCTTTCCTTCTTTCTAGAGGGGACAACGTCCTTATAAGTCTTGACCTTCGAGTCTAAGACCCTGGCCCTGTCGACGCATCAAGTCGGAGTTGCCTTAGTATTACTAGGACGCCTCCTGTGGATTGCCTTAGTAGTATTCTACGGGATTACTGAGACACTGCGCGAGTGTCTACGACCAGCTAAGTCGTGAACGCCCTTGTCCCGAGTTCAAGTCGAACTAAACGCCTGTGGTAGCGTTACATTAAGACCAAGATAACCAATCGTGGCGTTCACAACAAGAGATCAGTGGAGAAACTTTCGACCCTACAACCTCGAAACCAGAGGAGAACGATCAGTACCACGAAGATTCCTAGGTGCAGCCTGGTGGAGAGAATATCGAGGAGACACCGGTTACTTCGTAGACTTCCCGGGAGAAGCGAATCAGATACCACCCAGTTGAGTTCAACTACTCCAACTTCTGTTGGACAGAAATTACGTGGAATCCGATAGACAATCGGTGGGACGTCGTCAGACCAGCCGGAAGACACTACCGCTGCGACATTGACTCAAGAGAACTCCACGGAGACGATTGGGGATCATTAGACGGAGATAGCAGCAGCAGCGAAGAAGAAGAAGGACCCAGAGAACAAGCACCCTCAGAATCAAGTCACGAAGAACAAGCAGAAGAACATACCGCCACGGAAAGTGAAATACGACCAGGAACAGGAGACGATTCAAGCCTACTGGCACACATAGCTGAGTCCCTGCACATCACAGTCCCGGAGGAAATTCACATTCGAAGCCCTATGGCCACAGTCACCGAAACACAAGCAATGGAGGAAGTGCAACGCATCAGAGAAGAGGCCGAAGCCATCCTCAACCCCATCAACCCAAACACAGGACACAGATTCACCGCAGACGACGCAGCACTATTTCGTGCAATAGGACCAGATCACCCAGACCCACCAGGAGGACTACCAGGCGGATTCCCGGGTCAAGGACCTACAGGAGGAGGATTCCCAGGAGGAAGGCCACCGGCAGGAGGACCACCAGGACCGCCGGGACCGCCAGGACCGCCGGGAGGAGGCATCCCTGCAGGAGGAGGACACGGGTCAGATAGACTATCAGGTGAACCTCCGACCGTATTTGATGGAGACCGCACTAAATACGAGGCATTCCTTACACAATGGCACGTATACTGGGGAATGAACCTCGACGCCCCCATCATGCAGAACGAATACCGCCGATCTCTTCTCTTTCTGGGATACGTTAAAGGAGTCAACGTCAGCGAGTGGACACTATCCATCCTCGAATGGCTCAATCGAGAAGTACGACGAGGAGTAAGTCAATACTCCCACACCCTATGGAATCACGTAGCTACCGAATTCGCCAAACGATTCTCGAACATACTCGAAGAAGAACAGGCGCAAGCAGAACTACAGAAGGGAATTAAAATGACAGGAGAGGATATCGACGCGTATGTGGTTAAATTTGAGCAACTCGCCAGAAAAGCTCACTACAATCTAAACGATCGACAAACCATCGATCGGTTCACCGTGGGGCTACCACGAGCCCTGTTCATGAAGGTCTATGAACTAGACGAACCGCATACATTCGAAGACTGGAAAAGGTGTGCACTACGGAGACAGAAGCAGTACATACACATGAAGGCGCGCCTCGACAATTTCAAAACCAAGACACCACCATCATCGGCACAACCCCGCTGGAGACCGCAACCTCCCAACTGGGGCCCACCACGAGGACCACCACCTCCCAGATTCGATCCAAATGCAATGGACACATCCGCAGACAGGACGCGCGCAAGAGTAGCTGAAGTAGGGGACGCAAACAGACCCTTCATCCCCAGACCGCAAAGAGGGGGATACGGACGAGGCGGGGGCCCGCCACCTCGAGATATGAGGACAGTCGTCTGCTACAACTGTAACCAAACCGGACACTTCTCACGCAACTGCCAACAGCCACGCCGTCGAGCAACCACCAGTCGAATGGCGGACACGGACTACTACACGCAAGAGGAACCTCCCGCGCAAGTCAGAGTAGGCAAGCTCTGCACCACCACAACAAAGAGCCAAAGACTGGCTAGCAGGAGTAGCCGGAGAATCGGACGATGTAAAAGACCTCATCCTCCAAGAAATGTGGGGGAAGGAGGGTTTTCAGAGCGCCTGAACCCATCGGCCTGGGTGAGGGCAGTTAATTGTAATTCTGTAATCATGACTCGCTATCGGTCTCTTAGAATTCCAGTCTCGATTCGTACGAATTACGCAATGGCCGACATCAAAACACTAGTAGACTCCGGAGCAACAGACAATTTCATACGCCCTTCATTCGCGAAACGAATGGGCCTCGGGCTCCAAACACTGGAACATCCCAGAAAAATATGGAATATTGACAATACGGAAAACAAAGCGGGCAGTATCACCCACTTTGTAGATCTGGACGTACAAACTAACCAGCGACGACAAAAAATGCGTTTTCTAGTCACCGACCTCGGAAACGAAGACATTGTACTCGGATACCCCTGGCTAGCCACCTACGAACCCACGATAAACTGGAGATACGCCACTATACACGAGAAGATGCTCCCTGTCGTCATCCGATCTATCAATCCCAACAAAGAAGAACACGTCATAGGAAGCATCACCACGGAGGAAAAAGAAAGTATAGTAGCAGAACTGAGAAGAAACCCATCTACACACCACGGCCACGGAATTAGCTATCGAAGCTAAGCAGTTCCACGATAAAGTTGAACTCCCAGCCGCTTACCACCAGTTCGCGAAAATCTTCAGCGAAGAAGCGTCCAACAGATTCCCTCCCTCCAGGCCGTGGGACCATGCCATCGAATTCAAGGAAGGCACCCCGTCGGCGATCGATTGCAAGGTCTACCCCATGACACAGGACGAAGACGGCAAACTCAAAGAATTCCTGGACGAACAACTGAAGAAAGGGTATATTCGCCCATCAAAATCCCCTTACGCTTCATCCTTCTTCTTCATCAAGAAGAAGGATGGGAAACTACGACCAGTACAAGACTATAGGAAGATCAACGCCGTCACTATCCGCAACCAATACCCATTACCCCTCATTTCAGACCTCATCACCGACCTCAGCCAAGCCCACACCTACACTAAATTGGACGTCCGCTGGGGGTACAACAACGTACGCATCAAGGAAGGCGACGAACACAAGGCAGCCTTTAAGACACGGTACGGCCTCTTCGAACCTACAGTCATGTATTTCGGACTCACCAACTCCCCGGCTACCTTCCAAACAATGATGAACACTATATACCGAGACACCATCGCAAAGCATGAAGCCAAGGGAACGGTTATACGCGTATACATGGACGACATCGGTATCGCAACCAGAGATCCAGCCAGACAAAAAGAACATGAGGAAGCAGTCTGCGACGTATTGCAAGTGGCCATGGAACACGATCTCTACTTCAAACTCGAAAAATGCCTCTTCAACAAGCCGCGAATGGATTACCTGGGGGTAATCCTTGAAAAGGGGGTAACACGCATGGACCCGGTAAAAATTTCCGGCATCAAAGACTGGCCCACGCCCACCAAGGTTCGTGACGTCCGCTCCTTCCTGGGCTTCTGCAATTTTTACCGACTCTTCATTCGCGGCTTCGCTACACACGCCAAACCACTCAACAAACTCACGAGAAAGGACACGGAGTGGAAATGGACGGAAGAAGAAGACAAAGCGTTCCAAAAACTCAAAGCCCTAGTCACGGAAGAACCAGTACTCGCACACCCGAAACTAGCGGACCCATTCGAACTTGAAGTAGACGCCTCGGGGTTCGCGACCGGAGCAGTATTACTCCAGAAGAAAGAGGACGGCAAACGACACCCACTTGGTTATTACTCGGCAACACTCAACGAAGCGGAGCGAAACTACGATATATACGACCTGGAACTACTGGCAATAGTCAAAGCACTACGACACTGGAGACCCTTACTGGCGGGATCACCTCACAAGATCAAAATCTACTCCGACCACATGAACCTTCAGTACTGGAAACTACCGCAGAAGATCAGCCGAAGAGTCGCAAGGGAAGTACTAGAACTCATGGAGTACAACTTCGAAATTCACCACATCCCAGGAAAAAATAACGGCCGTGCGGACGCACTATCCCGACGACCCGACTACGATCAGGGAGAAAGAGATAACAAGAACGTAGTAGTACTACCAGAAGACGTCTTCGCGCGGACAACACTGGTACAAGCCACCCACGACCCACCACAGGCGGAGATCACCCTACGATACTGGGTAGACTCCCAACAACTAAAGTTCGTCAACGGAGCTTGGTACAGACAGGGCAAGTACGTCATCACGGGATCCTTGGACGAAAAACGAGAACTCATCGCCGCGCACCACGACCCTCCGGTGCACGGACACCCCGGAATTGCACGAACTACGAGATTAGTGGAAAGAAGGTACTGGTGGCCAGAACTGAAACTCGACGTCCGCAATTACGTACAGGGATGCGCCGAATGTCAGCGTCACAAGGTCAACACACGACCCACAAAAGCCCCACTCATACCTATTACACCGAAAGAAGACGCCTTACCGTTCGAAACCATCGCACTCGACTTCATCACTAAGCTCCCAGCGTCTCAGGGACACGACTCCATACTGACTGTAACAGATCATGACTGCAGCAAAGCTTCGGTCTTCATTCCCTGTAACGAAGAGATTACTGCAGAAGAAACGGCCGGTCTCTACGCCACCCACGTCTTCAAACGATTCGGACTGCCCTCAAAAATTATCAGTGACCGGGATCCCCGATTCGCCTCCAAGTTCACATGAGAACTATGCCGAATCCTGGGAATCCAGCAGAACATCTCCACGGCATACCACCCTAGAACCGATGGACAATCGGAACGCACCAATCAGTGGCTAGAACAATATCTACGCTTCTGGGCAAACGAGCGGCAAGATAACTGGGCAGCCCTCCTACCAATCGCAGAGTTCGCGCACAACAACTGGCCCCACGAGGCAACAAGGAAGTCCCCGTTCTCCCTCCTTATGGGATACGACCCACGCGCTGATTGGCTCGATAAGCCATCCCCTATCCCACAGGTCACCACGAGGATAGAACAGTTCCGAGAAGCACGAAAAGAAGCACAAGACCTCATCAAAAAGGCACAGTCCATGTGGGTCAAACACCGAGACACACCCAAATTCCGAGTCGGAGACTATGTGTGGTTAGAAGGGCGACACCTTCGAACCAATCAACCAACACCGAAGTTAGCGGCGAGACGGCACGGTCCCTTCAAGATCACACGGGTCCTATCACCGGTGAACTATCAACTTGAACTTCCCACGCAGTGGAGCATACACCCCGTGTTCCACATCGATCTTCTCACACCCTATCGCGAAACGCTCGTGCACGGACCAAATTTCCAAAGACCACCACCGGAACTAATAGAAGGAGAAGAAGAATACGAGGTCGAGAAGGTCCTAGACCATCGGCACTTCGGCAGAAAGAGGCGCCTTCAGTACCTAATCAAATGGAAAGGATACCCCGACTCGGAGAATCAGTGGGTCGATAAGGATGACGTGTTCGCAGACGAGGCACTAGCTGAGTATCAAAGATTAAATCCCCGCATCACACAAGGCTTAAAAGCTCGAAGAATCTCGTCAAAATCCCCATCACCCTCTCTCATTCGTAACACTGGCCTCCTCTCTTCCATACTCGCAACAATGTCCATTCCCACTGCCACCGAGGCCGTCGCTCGCGTTGCCTCAAACACGAGCCCCATCACCCACCAAGAGCTCGTCGAAGCCCTCCAAAGTCTCGTCCCAGCCGAGCACACCCCCGACACCAGCAACCCCGCCAGCTGGTGGCTGGTCACCGAGGACGGCCAGCGCCTCAACCGAACCCCGCTCACGACGCCCGAAGTTGACAGGCTTCGTGCAGCTCTCTGCGACAGTGAGGTGTCCTCACCTCGACCTCTCCCGGTCCGAGTGGAGCAATGGGCGGAAGAGCCCGTCACCGGCGACGTCACGATGGCAAGACTGGAAGAGGGAACGCAAGTGGTTGGAAGTAGCGAGGGCGTGGAAGGAGGAGCAGCTTCGGAGGGCGACGGAACGGCAGTCGGAGATGATGGCGCGGAGGAAAGCAGGGGCCGTGGAGCGCATGAGACGATATTGGAGCAGGCGCGAGGGAGCCTCCACGATTACTACCCAGATGAGCACCCGCTCATCGTCACTGCCACCGACACTGACCACCCTGACGAGACCCCCTACGCATGCGACACCACAGGACGCCCCCTGTACCGAGGAGGAGTTCGAGCTGACGCTCCTCCCCTCTTCCCCCTCCTTCAACTACGACACCGAGCCCTAGGGCCAGCCCCTCATGGCTATACACACAACCGCGGGGAGAACTTCGTTCACTACCCGATCACCGACGGCCAGGGGCGTACCCGCCAGGCCGCGTTCATTCAAATCATCATGAATGCGGACCCCCTGGTACTGGGACTGACGGAGGAGAGCGAGAAGGTGTATTCAAAACCACTCTATGCGGAGCCGCAGGTTCGGGCACGAGGTAAGCCCCACTACCCTCAAGAAGACATGATGATCTTCGCCGGCGGATACCACGACCGCCCTCGCATCGATCGCGCCCTCGGGGAGCTGCACGATGCGAGCCTCAAGGCCGAGCTACACCGGTATCGGTCGTATGCGTACGAGGCTGAGCGGATGAAGCAGCGGCTTCATCAGCTCGCTGCCGCATTGGGGGGCATTAAGGGGGAGCTGTCTCGGAGCAAGTTCCGACTGGAGATGGCCAACGCCATGGACAGAATCGAGGAAGTACAGTCGGGATGGATGGGAGGAGCCGGCGACCGCCGGCGACGTGGGCGTCGCTCCTGAAAAGGGGGTGATGTTACGGTTGGAGATTCGTGGACTCACATTACGGTACGAGGATCGAAGTGGACGCTTACTATACGGTTGTGGCTACGTTAGTAAGTAGGAATTAGTCACGGACAAGTAGAATCAGTCAGCGAGTTGTGCTAGCATGTGATTGCTAGCATGACTCATTACTAGGATAGCGGTAGTAGGGTTCGAGCTATTATCGCTAGTAGTAGTTACGTTCAAGAGGAGCTTTAAAGCTGCCTCTGCTATCTGTATAAATAGTGGGTTGCGAAGACCAAGATAAGCCATCTTGGTCTTCTTCTCAATACCACTCTTTCATTCGCCTCTTGCCTAAAAGGCTCTACTCCCTTTCCTTCTTTCTAGAGGGGACAACGTCCTTATAAGTCTTGACCTTCGAGTCTAAGACCCTGGCCCTGTCGACGCATCAAGTCGGAGTTGCCTTAGTATTACTAGGACGCCTCCTGTGGATTGCCTTAGTAGTATTCTACGGGATTACTGAGACACTGCGCGAGTGTCTACGACCAGCTAAGTCGTGAACGCCCTTGCCTGAGTTCAAGTCGAACTAAAACGCCGTGGTAGCGTTACACGGTGGATGACCGGGACGACGAAACTAATGACCCCAGCGCTGACGTATATGACTACGTTGGCAGTGACTGAAGTCGTGGCGACTTCAGGTCTAATAGGGGGGTAATGTTACGATTTTCCTTCTCTTTCTCTTGGACGCTTCCGTTCATTGCTTCTCTTTCCCGCATCCCATCTTGTTATGCCCATAACTCATCACGCGCCCAACCATTTCCCATGATCCCTTCGTCGCACGATATGCCCTCATGCCTCCTTCCTTGTATATCAAAGTTCACGGCGCTCCGGTCTCAGCTGACTCCCGCATGACCCCGCGCAATCATCATGTTTCCCGCTATAGTACTGCCTTTGTTCCACTTTTACTTAGGACTCCACATATCGCGCCATATGTTTGTTGCGTACAAACATCCTGTACTAGTATATAAGTCGCACGCTACCTAGCTTGTACGGTAGACTTGACTTCTTGTGTAATACCACATCGTTGTCAATCCACGAACGCCTTTTGCTCGCTGTTTCGCTTGAGCACGACTTTGGTTCGCCATTGCGCTTGAACCCCAGAACCCCCGATTACCACTCTCGCGTCTGAGGAGACCGTGTAGTGCTTATTCATCATCGAACTCGGCCTTAACCGGCTGGCTCACGTCCCGTTACCTCGGCTTGAATGACTTAGTGGCGTGCACGTCGCACATAACGTTCCTGTGGTAACGTTACACGATGCCTTCACTTCTGGCGGCTGCAACCCATTCGGCGCGGTACTGCTCGGCGGTGCTGCACGAGTCTGCACTGGTTGCGCAGGGTTCAGGGCGAAACGCAACACCGACCACCCGGATCCCCCAGAAGGACCACCACCGCCACCCGGAGGACTGCCAGGAGGATTCCCGGGTCAAGGACCAACGGGGGGAGGATTCCCAGGAGGAGGAAGACCACCCGGATCCCCCAGAAGGACCACCACCGCCACCCGGAGGGCTGCCAGGAGGATTCCCGGGTCAAGGACCAACGGGGGGAGGATTCCCAGGAGGAGGAAGACCACCCGGAGGGGGACCACCGGCAGGAGGACCACCAGGAGGAGGCCTCCCCACAGGAGGAGGACACGGGTCAGATAGACTATCAGGTGAACCTCCAACCGTTTTTGACGAAGATCACACTAAATACAAAGCCTTCCTCACACAATGGCATGTATACTGGGGAATGAACCTGGACGTGCCAATCATGCAAAACGAATACCGACAATCCCTTCTCTTTTTGGATACGTAAAAGGAGTCAACGTCAGCGAGTGGACACTGTCCATCCTCGAATGGCTCAATCGGGAGGTACGACGAGGAGTAAGCCAATACTCCCAAACATTGTGGAACCATGTCGCGACGGAATTCGCCAAACGGTTCTCGAACATACTCGAGGAAGAACAAGCGCAAGCGGAACTACAGAAGGGAATCAAGATGACAGGAGAGGATATTGACGCGTATGTAGTCAAGTTCGAGCAACTAGCCAGAAAAGCTCACTACAACCTAAATGACCACCAAACGATCGATCGATTCATGGCGGGACTACCACGAGCATTATTCATGAAGGTCTACAAACTAGATGAACCGCACACCTTTGAAGACTGGAAAAGGTGCGCGCTAAGGAGGCAGAAACAGTATATTCACATGAAAGCACGCCTCGATAACTTCAAAACCAAGACACCCCCCTCCTCAGCTCAACCTCGATGGAGGCCACAACCTCCCAACTGGGGACCCCCAAGAGGGCCACCCCCGCCAAGATACGATCCCAATGCCATGGACACCTCCGCCGACCAAACACACGCCTGAGTAGTGGAAGTCGGGGACCCAAATCGCCCCTTTATCCCAAGACCACAAAGGGGAGGATACGGAAGAGGAGGAGGGCCTCCGCCTCGAGATATGAGGACAGTCATTTGCTACAACTGCAATCAGCCAGGGCACTTCTCACGAAATTGTTCTCAGCCCCGCCGAAGAGCAACCACTAGCCAGATGGCAGACACCAATTACTACACACAAGAAGAACCGCCTGCACAAGCTAGAGTAACAAACTCAGCACTGCCTCAGCAGAGAGCCAAGGACTGGCTAGCAGGAGTAGCAGGAGAATCGGATGATGTAAAAGACCTTATCCTTCAAGAAATGTGGGGGAAAGAGGGTTTTCAGAATGCCTGAACCCATCGGCCTGGGTGAGGGCAGTCAATTGTAATTCTGTAATCATGACTCGCTATCGATCTCTTAGAATTCCAGTCTCGATTCGTACGAATTATGCCATGGCCGACATCAGAACATTGGTAGACTCTGGGGCAACGGACAACTTCATATGCCCCTCGTTTACAAAAAGAATGGGGCTTGGACTCCAGAAGTTGGAGCACCCCAGAAAAATATGGAACATAGACAACACGGAAAACAAAGCGGGCAGTATCACCCACTTTATAGATCTGGATGTCCAGACTAACCAACGACGACAGAAGATGTGTTTCCTGGTCACCGACCTTGGAAACGAAGACCTAGTACTCGGGTATCCTTGGCTGGCAACATACGAGCCCACAATTAACTGGAGATACGTCACAATACACAAAAAAATGCTCCCCGTTGTCATCCGATCCATGAACCCCAGAAAGGAAGACCACATCATAGGGCATACTATCACGGAAGAAGAGAAAGAAGATGCGATAGTGGACCTAGAGGAAGAAAGCCGCCTCAACACCACGGCCACGGAACTGGCCATCGAAGCTAAGCAGTTCCACGACAAAGTGGAACTTCCCCTGGCTTACCAACAATTCGCGAAGATATTTAGCAAAGAAGCGTCCCACAGATTCCCTCCTTCCAGACCATGGGACCACACTATCGAGTTTAAAGAAGGCACCACACCAGCAATCGACTGTAAGGTCTACCCCATGACGCAAGAAGAAGACGGCCAGCTCAAGGAATTCCTTGATGAACAACTGAAGAAGGGAAGAAAGATGGAAAGCTACGGCCAGTACAAGATTACCAGAAGATGAACGCTGTCACCATCCGCAACCAATATCCACTGCCCCTCATCTCGGACCTCATCACGGACCTCAGTCAAGCACATACTTACACAAAACTGGATGTCAGATGGGGGTACAACAACGTGCGCATTAGGGAGGGAGACGAACACAAAGCAGCCTTCAAAACGCGGTATGGACTCTTCGAACCCACAGTTATGTACTTCGGACTCACTAATTCCCTGGCGACCTTCCAAACCATGATGAACACGATCTATCGAGACACTATCACAAAACACGAAGCAAAAGGAACAATCATACGCGTCTACATGGACGACATCGGCATCGTGACCAAAAACCCAGCAGGACAAAAGGAACACGAAGAAGCGGTTTGCGACGTACTACAAGTTGCCATGGAACATGATCTCTACTTCAAACTCGAGAAATGCCTCTTTAACAAGCCGCGAATGGATTACCTGGGGGTAATCCTTGAAAAGGGGGTAACACGCATGGACCCGGTAAAAATTTCTGGCATCAAAGACTGGCCCACACCCACCAAGGTCCATGATGTCCGCTCAATCCTAGGCTTCTGCAATTTTTACTGGCTTTTCATTCGCAGCTTTGCCACACACGCCAAACCCCTCAACAAACTTACGAGGAAGGACATGGAATGGAAATGGACCGACGAAGAAGACAGAGCGTTCAAAAAACTCAAAGCCCTAGTCACAGAAGAACTGGTGCTCACCCATCCAAAACTGGATGACCCATTCGAGCTTGAAGTGGATGCCTCAGGATTCGCCACGGGCACAGTGCTACTTCAGAAGAAGGAGGACGGCAAACGACACCCGATCGGATACTACTCAGCCACACTTAGCGAAGCGGAAAGGAACTATGATATATACGACTTGGAACTACTTGCTATTGTCAAGGCACTCCGACACTGGAGACCACTGCTGGCCGGATCACCACACAAGATCAAAATCCACTCTGACCACATGACCTCCAGTACTGGAAACTACCGCAGAAAATAAGTCGAAGAGTTGCGAGGGAAGTACTCGAACTCATGGAGTACAACTTTGAGATTCATCACATCCCAGGAAAGAAAAACGGACGAGCCAACGCACTATCCCAACGACCCAACTATGATCAGGGAGAACGGGACAACGAGAACGTAGTGGTGTTACCAGAAGACGTATTCACCAGAACAACTACGGTGCAAGCCACGCAAGACCCACCGCAAACAGAAATCATCCTACGATACTGGGTAGACCCGCAGCAGTTGAAATGTATCAATGGGGCATGGTATCGACAAGGAAAGTACGTGATCACCGGATCCCTAGAAGAAAAACGAAAACTCATTGCTGCCCATCATGACCCGCCAGTACACGGACACCCTGGAATCGCATGAACCACGAGGCTTGTAGAACGAAGGTACTGGTGGCCAGAGTTAAAGCTCGACGTTCGAAACTACGTGCAAGGTTGCACTGAATGTCAACGACACAAGGTTAACACACGCCCTACAAAGGCCCCGCTCATACCTATCACACCAAAAGAGGACGCGCTACCATTCGAAACCATCGCCCTTGATTTCATCACCAAACTCCCAGCATCACAAGGCTACGACACTATCCTGACAGTGACTGACCACGACTGCAGTAAAGCCTCAGTCTTTATCCCCTGCAATGAAGAAATCACGGCAGAAGAAACAGCCAGGCTCTACACCACGCACGTATTCAAGCGATTTGGGCTCCCGTCGAAAATCATTAGCAACCGAGACCCCTGATTCGCCTCCAAATTCATGCGAGAACTATGTTGGATCTTAGGAATCCAGCAGAACATCTCCATGGCATATCACCCCAGGACAGACGGACAGTCAGAGCGCACCAACCAATGGTTGGAACAATATCTCCACTTCTGGGCAAACGAGTGCCAGGATAATTGGGCGTCTCTCCTACCAATAGCAGAGTTCACGCATAACAACTGGCCCCACAAGGCAACCAGGAAGTCCCTGTTTTCCCTTCTCATGGGATACGACCCATGCGCTGATTGGCTCGATAAGCCTTCCCCAATCCCACAGATCACCACGAGGTTGGAACAATTTCAAGAAGCGCAAAAAGAAGCCCAAGACCTTATCAAAAAGGCACAAGCCATGTGGGTCAAACACTGAACCACCCCAAAACTCCAGATAGGGGATTATGTTTGGCTGGAGGGACGTCACCTGAGGACTAACCAGCTGACACCCAAACTAGTGGCAAGACGGCATGGACCCTTCAAAATCACATGGGTCTTGTCGCCTGTGAACTACCAGCTGGAACTTCCCACACAGTGGAGTATACACCCAGTATTCCACATCGATCTTCTCACACCCTATCGCGAGACGCTCATGCACGGAGAAAACTTCCAGCGCCCACCGCCGGACTTGGTAGAAGGGGAAGAAGAATACGAGGTCGAGAAGGTTCTGGACCACCGGTATTTCGGAAGAAAAAAGTGCCTGCAGTACCTGATCAAGTGGAAGGGATACCCCGACTCGGAGAATCAGTGGGTCAACAGAGATGACGTGTTCGCAGACGAGGTCATAGCTGAGTATCAATCATTAAACCCCCGACTTGCAAGTAGCTTAAAAACAGGAAGGACGGAAAGACCATCCCCATCCCCACTTTACTTTCACCACACTGGAGCACTCATCTCTTCCATTCTCATCACCATGTCCATTCCCTCTTCCGCCGAGGCCATCGCTCGTGTTGCCCGAAACGCGGGACCACTCACCTATCAAGAAGTCGTCGAGGCCCTCCAGTCCACGATCCCTGCCTCCTACAACGATGGCACCAGCAACCCCGCCACCTGGTGGATCCTCTCCCAGGATGGCCAACAAATCAACGAGGTCCCCTTCACGACGGCCGAAGTTGATCGGCTTCGCGAAGCTCTCCCAGAGCTTGAGCGTTCCCCATCTCGACCTGTCCCAGTACGAGTCGAGTATCGAACCGAGGAGGAGGCCCAAGACACAAGCAACAGTCGACTGGAAATGGTGGCAGGAGCAGAGGTGGAGGCAGATAGCGGAGGATTGGCAGAGGGAGCAGTTATGGAAGGCGGCGGAGAGGCGTTGGGAAGCCCTTCGGAGACGATGCAAGTGGATGCGGGAGAGGAAGGAGCGGCAAGAGGCGAGGAGACAATCCTTGGACAAGTCCGAGGGAGCTTAGCGGATCATTACCCAGCTGAGCACCCCCTCATTTCAACAGCTACCGACACTGACGACCCCCGTGAGACCCCATATGCGTGCGACACCACGGGTCACCCTCTCTATCGCGGCAGCGCAAGGACCGATGCGCCGCCCCCCTTCCCACTCTTCCGACTACGCCACGCCTCCCTCGGGCCGCCTCCCCACGGTTACAAGTACAACCATGGGGAGGACTTTGTGCATTACCCCATTACTGACGGACAAGGGGTCATGCAGCAGGCTGCGTACGTACAAGTTATTATAGGGTCGGACCCCATCATCCTCGGACTCGTCCCAGACAGCGAGAAGGTATACTCGCAACCCCTGTACATGGAGCCCCACGTCAAGGCTACCGGGAAGGAGCAATACCCTCTTGAAGACATGCACTTATTCGCCGGCGGTTACCATGACCGCCCCTGCCTCGACCACGTGATCGAGGAACTCCACGACGTAAGTCTCAAGGCAGAGGTTCACCGTTACCGAGCTTACGCGTATGAGGCTGAGTGTATGGAGCAAAGGCTTCATCAGCTCACCGCTGCACTCGGAGGCATCAAGGCGGAGCTAAGCCGAAGTAAGTTCCAGCTCAAGATGGCTAACGCTTTGGAGAGGATAGAAGAGGTGCACGCTGGATGGATGTCGGGCCCCCGCCTTCATAGGCGTCGTGGGCGCCGTGGCTGAAAAGGGGGTGATGTCGCAGGGGCACTTTTGAGGACTTGAATACGGTATGAGAATTGCAGTGGACGCTTACTACATGGTTATGACTACAGTAGTAAGTTGTTATTAGTCATGGATGTTACGATCAGTCAGCATAGTTATAGTAGCATGTGATAGTTACTATGACTCGGTCCTAGGATAGCAGTAGTAGGGTTCGAGCTACTAACACTACTGGACTATACTTACAAGAGGAGCTTTAAAGCTGCCTCTGAAATATGTATAAATAGTGGGGTGTGGAGACCAAGATGCGCTATCTTGGTCTTCTTCTCAATACCACTCTTATAACTCGTCTCTAGAAGGCTTCAGAAGCCTCTCTACTTCTAGGGGAGAATGCCCCTTTGATTCCTGACCTTCGAGTCTAGGACCCTGGCCCTCTCGGCGCATCAAGTTGGAGTTGCCTTAGTGCTGTTAGGGCGTATACTGTGGATCGCCTTAGTCGTCTTCTACGGGATTACCGAAACTCTATCGGCATACCAACGATCAGCTAAGTCGTGAACGCCCTCATACAAGTTCAAGTTGAACTAAACACTGTGGTAGCGTTACATTGTAAGGTCAGAAATTTCTCCACTGATCTCCTGTTGTGAACGCCACGATTGGGAGATCTTGGTCTTAATGTAACACTACCACGGTGTTAGTCTGACTTGGACTTCTGTAGGATGGCGTTCACAACTTAGCTGGTTCGAAAGACCTTTGCAGGGTCTCGATGATTCCATAGAAAACTACCAAGGCAATCCACAGTACTCATCTTAATAGTACTAAGGCAACTCCAAGTTGATGACTTGAGAGTGCCAGTGTCCTAGACATGAAGGTCAGGAATAAAAGATCCTTGACAAGGGAGTGATGCGAAGGCCTGTGGGTGTAAGAGAAGAGACAAGTGGTATTCTGAAGAAGACCAAGATGGCGTATCTTGGTCTTCGCGATCCACTATTTATACATGTTACGGAGGTAGCTTTGAAGCTCCTCCTCAAGATACTGTCCACTAGTGTATGTAGCTTGAACCCTACTATCGCTATCCTAGGAATGAGTCATACTAGCTATCACATGCTAGTACTCCTCCTGCTGACTGATCCGTGAAGTCCATGACTAATTCCTACTTACTATCGTAGTCATAACCGTATAGTAAGAGTTCAACCCACGTTTGTACCATATATCTCGTCCGTAAAGTCCCAACCACAACATGGCAGCTTATCTTTTGTGGGGAGTGCCAGTATTGTAAGTTCATGTGGTCCGAGAAAACTTTGATCTTGTGCAGTGATCCTGCTAGATAGTGGCACCAGTTTCAAAGTGCTTTAATGATCACTAACAGTTCCAGGTCATAGATGTCGTAATTCCGTTCTGCTGCGCTGAGAGTGTTTGAGTAGTAGGCGATAGGGTGTCTTTTGCCGTCCTCTTTGCGTTGGAGCAGAACCGCTCCCACAGCGAATCCTGAGGCATCTACTTCTAGTTCAAACTGGGCTTCTATATTGGCATGTGCTAGTACCGGTTCTTCTGTAATGAGCTTCTTAATCTTGTCGAACGCTTCTTGTTCCGTGGTTGTCCATGTCCATTCAGTGTCTTTGCGTGTGAGTTTGTTGAGGGGTCATGCGTGGGTGGCAAAATTTCAAATGAAAGCGCAGTAGAAATTGCAGAAGCCTAGGAACGATCGCACCTGCTTAACGTTTTTTGGTGTGGGCCAGTCTTTGATGCCGGAATGCCAGAAATTTTGACAGGGTCCATGCAAGTCACCCCCTTTTCAATGATTACCCCCAGGTAATCAATGCTAGGGGCGTGGAAGATGCACTTTTCCGGTTTGAGGAAGAGGTCATTTTGTTCCAATAGATCCAATATATCATGTACCGCATCGATGTGCGCCTGTTCGTTAGACCGTGTAGTGATGCCGATGTCGTCCATATATACCCTGATGACCGTCCCTTTTGTTTCGTGGTAGGCAATGAGGTCCTTGCAAATCTCATTCATCATTGTCTGGAAGGTCACCGGGGAGTTGGTCAATCCAAAGAACATTACCGTGGGTTCGAAGAGTCTGTAGTGCGTCTTGAATGCCGCTTTTTCCTGATCTCCTTCTTTGATGTGCACGTTGTTATACCCCCAGCGGATGTCGAGCTTGGTGAATATGAATGCTCCACTAAGATCGGCAATGAGTTTGGGTATGAGCGGGAGGGGGTATTTGTTGTGTATAGTCCACTTGTTGATGTTCCAATAGTCCTGTATGGGGCGTAGTTTTCTGTCCTTCTTTTTGATGAAGAAGAATGACGATGCATATGGGGATTTGGAGGGTCTGATGTACCCTTTCGCTAATTGTTTGTCAATCCACTCCTTGAGGGCTTTGTCTTCCGCTTGACTCATCAGGTAGACTTTACAATCAATCGTGTCTGGGGCGTCAGGTTTGAATTCGATGGCATGGTCCCAGGGTTTTGACAGGGGGAATCGATTCGACTCTTCTTCGCTGAAGATCTTTACATGTCGTTGATACTCCTCTGGGACCGCCTTCTTTTCCATGTATTGTTGCGCCTCGATGGCTAACTTGGTGGAAGTGGTGGCATGTACTCTAGCTTCTTCAATTCCACATTCTTGTCGCAGTTCTTCCTCGATTTTCTGTTTGTTGGGTAGTAGGAGCTTCTGAACGACAAGGCGGGCGATGATGGGGTCTATGTGAGGTTTGATGGGGTTGATAGTGCGAAGTACGACTGGGTACTCAGCTTCATTTAGCATGGCTGTAGCGGTATGACTTAACACTATGCCAAGCCAAGTGAATGGGAGTGAACTGTCAAGGGTGAGACCCAAGCTTGATGTGGAGATAAATCACACACTAGACCTACAGTCGATGTGGAGCGGGCGCACACTAACAAGACCTTTATTCAAGGTCAAAGCACGCGGTGTCACACAGCGGCAGGCTGAGTGGAGAACCAAGAGGACAAGTTAGATTGGAGATGGTAAGTACAAGAAAATGCGCACCTGAGTGGAGAACCAAGAGGACAAGTTGGTTCCACTCAGGACGCTACAGGCAAGCTTAAGTATCTACTGCAGCTGAGATTAAGTCAGAGCTTGAACACTGTTACTAAGTGTAAAGTAAGTAGCTATGACTAAAGAGCTGACACGTCGTGTCTATTAATAGCCTTATCTTTAGTGCTGACTGATGCACTGTCATCAAGGCTGACTACGTATGACGTGTCGCTGAGTGAAACCTAATACAGCACATAATACATGCCTAGTAAGCATAATCTAGAGTGTACTAGAAGGTTCTATCCTTATCTACCAATCAGAGAGTCTGTCCATATATGGGGTGTGACCATAAAGGGATATCCCTTGTATGGGTATGCTTTCCCATGGTCACGTGATCAGAAGTGCATGATATTTCACGTGACTAACTAGGGAACGTGATGGCAGGTCACGTGATCCACAAAAGGCGAAAATGAACACGTCCGTGACATCACCCCCCTCCTTAAGGGCTGACGTCCGCATTGGCCTCTGTGTTAACAAATGGAATCTGCCAAGGTAAGGACGCATAGAGGAGAGCCACTATTTTTCTGGGAGCGCCCGGGTTCTGTTGATGGAACTGCTCAACCTTTTCCGGGGCATTTGCCAGGTTCTTTGCGGGTTCCCATGTGTCCTCGCCTTCGCCGTACCCTTTCCAGCGAATGAGGTATTTCAGAGTATGACTGAAGAGTTTGGAGTCTCTTATGTGGTCTACTTCGTACTCTTCTTCTCCCTCAATAACGACTGGTTCAGGAGGAGGTGGTAGCAGGCCATTTACTTCATTTCCTTTATAAGGAGAGAGGCAGTCCATGTGGAATACATCATGGATACGCAGTGCAGGGGGGAGTGCAAGCTTGTAGTTGACGTCACTTAGGACTTTAGTGACTTCAAATGGGCCTAGCTGTTTAGGACCCAGTTTGGACGACTGCTGGTGTATCTTTATTTGCTTAGCTTGCAACCAGACTTTATCCCCAACATTGAAGACGTAAGGCTTATGTCTTTGTTCAACGTCTGTCTGCATTCGCTGTTTACTTAAGCAAAGCGCTACCTCTGCGTCCTTTCTAGAGGAAGTTAGCTTTTGAAGACGCTTGTTGAGCGTCAGGATACCAGTGGGTCTTCCAGCGGGAATTGTGAAGTCCGGCGTATAGCCGTAGAGTAGCTTAAAGGGTGTATGACCCATGGCTGAGTTGAGTCTACTATTTATCACGAATTCTGTTACGATTTTCCCTTCTATTTCCCATGGACGCCTTCGTTCCTTACTTCTTACTCCTATGCCCCATCTTGTTACGCCCATAACTCATCACGCGCCCAATCGTTTCCCATGATCTCTTCGCTGCACGATACGCCCTCACGTCCCCTTCCTTGTATATCAAAGTTCACGGCGCTCCGGTCTCAGCTGACTCCCACATGACCCCGCGCAATCACTGTACTTCCTACTATAGTTCTGCCTTTGTTCTGCTTTTACTTAGGACTCCACGTATTGCGCCATATGTTTGTTGTGTACAAACATCCTGTACTAGTATATAAGTTGCACGCTACCTAGCTTGTACGGTAGACTTGACTTCTTGTGTAATACCACATCGTTGTCAGATCCACGAACGACTTTAGCTCGCTGTTTCGCTTGAGCACGACTTTGGTTCGCCTTTGCGCTTGAACCCCAGAACCCCCGACTACCACTCACGTGTCTGAGGAGGCCGTGCAGTGCTTATTCATCATCGAACTTAGCCTTAACCAGCTAACTCACGTCCCGTTACCTCGGCCTGAACGACTTAGTGACGTGCGCGTCGCACATAACGTTCCTGTGGTAACATTACATTAAGTCAAGTCTCGCAACCCTGGCGACTAGTAGGAGTCGCACGAAATTCCAACCGCAGTACATCGATCGATATTCCACCGACGAACTCTCCAGCCACGAAAAGGGCGCAGTAATCTGGGAAGAAATCCGCAACCAAGAGGGGTACTTCATCTTTGACGCAAAAAACCAGGAATATCACCAAGTTCACTACTTCGACGACCTTCGTCTTTGGGCTTATATCGACTACGACCCAAAGCAAGGACGGTGGTACACCTACAAAGCTGTCCCTCCACAATTCGGCGCAGGACCCCTCGGGTCAACCAACATTACCGGAATTAACGTCGACCCAGACGAATCAACCACCCTCACTCCCGTACAGCCAGCGATGGCCACAAACACTCAGGTCGCCACCAGCCTTACTACCGCGGGATCCTCCGGCTCGGGCGGTGGAGGAACACATGCTAGCGGAGGTCGATCGGCTGCTCAGACGAGCGGAGCGCCTCATAGCTCTAGTACCCAACCGGCGACGGGGCCGAGCAGTGGCCCAGCTGCTGGACCTGGTGGAGGCATACATGGTAGCGGTGGAGGCCCACCGGGCGGCAGTGCCCCTGGTGGCGGCGGAGGCGGTCCGGGTGGAGGAGCCCCTGGTGGTGGTCCCCCGGGAGGAGGTGCAATCCCCATGGCCCATCCCGGGGCAATACCAGCACCGGGAGGGGGCAAACTTGGGGGCAACCCACCACCCATCTTCGATGGAAACCGAGAGGAGAGTCGAAACTTTCTTCGATCCTTTCGAATTTATCGAGGAATGAACCCAACCGTGGACCAGCTCACAGTACCCTACTCGCGAGCCATGACCTTCCTCTCCTATATGAGGGGACATCTGGTGGACGATTGGGTAGATGAGCAAACCGCGTGGCTAGACACCCAGATCGCAGGAGGAGTACTGCACAATGAAGAAAACTTATGGAACACGGTCCTTGACCGGTTCACGAACGCCTACACCGACACCACTGAACAAACCAGAGTGCGCCAAGACATTGATAAGTTAAAGATGATTGGCGAAGACATCGACACGTACATCGCAAAATTCCAGAACCTCACGACAAAAGCCGGCTATAATCCAGACGAAGCTAACGTCATTGAGAAATTCCAAGCGGGACTCCCCGACAACCTCGTAATCAACGCTATACGCTTCCAACACCCAGTCACATGGGACGAATGGAAAACGGCGGCCAGGCTCCAGCAAGCCGAGTACCTTATGCTGAAGCCTCGCCTTGCGCGCAACCGACAAAACGAAAAACGAGGAGGTCACACCTGAGACCAGTGGGTCCAAGCCCTTAACAAGGCACGTGACCCGAATGCCATGGATATTAGCCGCACTAGAGCCCGTGCCACCCTCACAGACGCTGAGAAGCAAAGGCTGGTCACGGAGGGGAGATGTTTCCGATGCGGAGAAAAGGGTCATGTGTCGCGTAATTGCCCACAAAAAGGCACTCGCGCTGCTCAGACCACAAGTGACGGAGGAATACCTCCTCCCGTCCCCTCTACCCCCGCAGTACCGCCTCCCCCCCTCGTTACTCGAGTCGCCATATCAGCAAACCGCGTACTGTCGAATGATGAAGCGGCTGACGCTCAGATCGCAGCGCTGGCCGCTCAGCCAAAAGAAGTGCGGGACCTCTTGGTGGAGAAGCTTTTTGGAGGAAAGGATTTTCCGAACGCCTAAACCCGTCGGCCTGGGCAAAGGCGCTACACGTGTATTATAGCAGATATCGATCCATGCGAATCCCAGTTCTTTTCAAATCTGCAAACGCAACGGCCGAACGACAGGTCCTATTGGACTCTGGAGCAACCGACAACTTTATTTGTGCGGAACTGCTCAAACGAACGCATCTCGGAACCCGACCCGTCTCCGCTCCCATCACCATATGGAACGTTGACGGAACTTACAACCGAGACGGCGCAATAACCCAGTATACCGACTTAGTGGTACGAACGGGTGCGCGCACGAAGACGCTTCGTTTCCTGGTAACCAACCTAGGAAAGGACAAAGCGATCCTGGGCTACCCCTGGTTCTCGGCCTTCGAGCCTGAGATAGAATGGAGGAATGCCACGCTGAACGAAGACTTCCAACCGGTTGTGATCTCCAGCCTGAACCTTCAGAGCGACGCCATGCCACTAGAAGCCGCCATCAGGGCTTTGCAGGCATATGAGCTCGATGAGGAGGCATGGGAGCAGGTTGTGAACGAAGAATCGGAGCCAAATATCACCTTCCTGCGAAAAACGACCACTGCATCTGAACTCGCTCAGCAGGAAGCGGCAAAGAAACAGACCCGAACGTTTGAGGAAATGGTTCCTCCAGAATATTGGTCACACCGCAAAGTGTTTAGCGAAGAAGCGTCACACCGATTTCCCCCATCCTGCGTATGGGACCACACTATCGAGTTACTCCCCGACGCACCCACCGCACTCGACTGCAAGGTGTACCCACTCACCGCGAACGAAGGAGAGGCACTTACGGCCTTCCTGAACGAACAACTGGAGAAGGGGTATATTCGCCCCTCGAAATCTGCCTACGCATCGCCCTTCTTCTTCATCAAAAAGAAGGACGGAAAACTGCGTCCGGTACAGGACTATCGACGTCTCAACGAACTCACTATAAAAAACCACTACCCCCTCCCACTTATCCCCGAACTCGTCGATCGCATCCGAGTCGCACGGCTGTACTCGAAATTGGACATCCGATGGGGTTACAACAATGTTCGCATCCAAGAAGGAGATGAATGGAAGGCGGCGTTCAAAACCAATCAAGGCCTGTTTGAACCACGTGTCATGTTCTTCGGCCTCACTAATTCCCCGTCCACCTTCCAAACAATGATGGATACCATCTTCCGCGACCTCATCCTAACCAATGAAGTTGTTGTTTACATGGATGACATCCTTGTCGCCACCGCAGATGACAAGCAACACCATCGGAAAGTCCTCCACGAAGTATTACGACTCTGCGAAGAACACGATCTCTACGTGAAACCAGAAAAGTGCGAGTTCGAAGTCTATGAGACGGAGTACTTGGGCCTCATCATTGGTCACGGGCGGTTACGGATGGACCCCGTCAAGGTCCGAGGAATCCGGGAATGGCAACCCCCGAAAAGTCTCAAAGAGGTTCGCGCGTTCTTAGGATTCTGCAACTTCTACCGGAGATTCATACGAGGATTCTCTCAACTCGCCCGACCCCTTCACGACCTAACAAAGAAGGAGATCCAATGGCACTGGGGTGACACACAGCAGAACGCCTTTGAAGACATCAAAAAACGCATATGCGAGGAACCGGTACTCCTATTCCCAGACCTTACCAAGCCGTTCGAATTAGAGGTTGACGCGTCAAATGTTGCGGTCGGAGCAGTGCTAAATCAGCTAGGCCCCGACAAAAGGTTCCACCCTGTAGCATTCCACTCCGAATCATTTACAGAGACGGAACGAAACTACGACATCTATGACCGGGAGTTACTAGCCGTGGTTAAAGCACTACGAGCGTGGAGAACATACCTTGTAGGATCCCCCCATAAAGTCATTATCCACACCGACCACGCCAACCTCCAATATTGGAAAGAACCCCGAAAGATCAACTGAAGGATCGCGCGCGAGTTCCTAGAGTTATCAGAGTACGATTTTATCCTGAGACACGTAGCCGGAACGAAGAACGCGCGCGCAGACGCCCTGTCCAGGCGGTCGGACTACGAGTCCGGCGAAGGGGACAACACCGACGTCATCGTCCTACCAGCGGAAAGGTTCATTCGAGCCACCCAAATGTCAATATGTGATATGGATATTTGGTCCCGGGTGGCTCAGAATGCTGGTAAGGAGGAAGCGGCACGATGGGCCGAACACCATAACCTCAAGCAGCACGATGGGCTGTGGTGGAAAGATGACGCGTTAGTCGTTGTCGGGGACAACGATCTTAAGCGGGGGGTAATTGTTACGTTTCGTCTCGGACTGCCCGGACCGGTTGTGAACTCTGACGTGTTTGTGATGACTCGGCACGTTAGCAGTAATACGTCATGGACTTCGGATCTTACAGCCTCGTGTTTGGATGACTGATGCCTCGCTATTGTTGTACGTGATGTGGCTTACTATGCTGACTGATGCTTTCTATTGTTGTACGCGATTCGGATTACGATTACGACTGCGCATTCTATTATTAGGATACGCTACTTACGCTATTGGTTACTTATGAGTTCGAGCGGAGCTAGAACTAGTTCCCTTACTTGTATTTAAACTCGTAGTAGTACGGACCAGGATCCCCATCTTGGTCTTCTTCGAATACCACTCTTAACTCGTCTTCTGTGCTAGGGACTTGCAGTGTCCCTAAGTGAACTAGCTCCGGTATATCCCTTCGAGACCAAGAGGGATCCCCGTGACACTATCTCCATCTTCCTTCGTGAATGGTAGATTCGCCAGTGGTGCCTTATCCGCCTGGAACTACGTGCCACCTCGTCTTTGAATACCTCAACGCCAGGACCGCTCGTCCGACCCACTGCTACTACATCGTCGACAATCTCCAGTGGGAATACGTCCATACCGTCCCGAGTCCACCAGCAGGAGTTCCCGTAGAAGAGACTCTCTATACGTATAGAGACTCCACCGGCACGTATCAACCCCATCCCGCAGTCTTCCCGCTATCGGATACACACAGATTCCACCCTAGAGGGAACCCACGTTACAACAGCGCCTAAGTCAGGCAAGCGTCCGTGGTAGACGTTACATTAAGACCAAGATCCTTCAACGTGGCTTCCGCAGTAACAACCCGCGACCTTTGGATTCCATTCCGACCGTATCACATCGACAGAAGGGGAGAACGTAACGTCCCCAAGCAATACCTCAAAGAAGCCTTTTGGCAGACAGAACAAGGAGACCCAGGCTACGTAGTCCTTTATACTTATAAGGACGGCAAAACCGGACTTATCCCGGTAGAATTCAACTTCGAACACACCTGTTGGACAGAACTCAAGTGGGACGCACTCCACTACAAATTACAAGTCGTCCGACCAGCCGGATCGAGTCTCAAACTCGACATTCTACAAAGCGAAGTTACCACTAGAGACCAGTGGGGCCCCATCGACGGACAAGAAGAAGAACCGGTCCGCTCTCCTACTCCCAAAACACCCGCACCATCCCCCTCACTGGGAAGCAACCCCGAGGAAATTCGAATCCTCGAAGCACAAGCCGAAGAAGAAGAAGCGCAGTTGGGATTATTAGCTGAGTCTATCCCCACAGACATGACCACCACTATCACCGAACAACCCGCTACATTCCAGGAACCCGCGCGTATCAGTCGCGGAGAAGGACCACCGCCCGGAGGACATGGAGGCGGAGGAGGAGGAGGAGACGACGGAGGAGGAGATCCAGGAGGACCCCTATTCACGGGACCTAACGTCTCCAGCGGAACTAAACCCGAGAAATTCATGGGCAAAGAACCGCTAGTGTTCACAGGCGACCGCACCAAAGTCCAACAGTTCCTCACCCAATGGGAACTATTCGTGGAAACCAACTACGACAACCCTGCGTTCACTCTCCCCTATCGCAAAGCACTAATTTTCCTCACCTACATTCAGGGGGAACACGTCAACGAGTGGGTCTTATCCACCACCAAATGGGTCAAAGCGTACAAAGCCAAGCACGGCCCATACGACAAATGGATCTGGGAAGCTATCGAGCTCGGTTTCCGCAACACATTCGCCGATACCCTCGAGAAGGAAAGGGCGCAACAGGAACTCCAGAAAGGCTTCCGCATGGAAGGACAAGACATCGACTCATACGTCGCCAAATTCGAGAAAGCGGTCCGAGAGGCAGGATATCGCTTCGACGACTCGCTCGTCCTAGACAAATTCACCGGCGGACTACCGGTGGAACTATACAAGAATGCCTACAACTTCCACAGCCCAAACACGTATGCACAATGGAAAGTAGCCGCGCTAGAACAACAGCGCAAGTGGATGCATCTCCAGACGCGTTTGGGGGGACGTAAACCCCCGGGACCCGGTAAGCCGGGCAATACCTCTCTCAGAACTTTCAACGCTCCAAATCGCCCCCAACAGCCACGCCAAGGATGGCAGGCATTCCGGAACCACCCGGACGCCATGGACACCACTCCGGGCAGGGTCCGCGCTCGACTAGCAGGCTCTGAAGAGATTGACTACGCCAAACCCCCGTACACGCAGCAAGGAGGGCGGCCGAATCAAGGGATCATCGACAAGAAGAACCTCCTTTGTTACAACTGCGGCAAAGCGGGCCACTTCCAACGTGACTGTCGACAACCCCGCCGCCCGCGCAACAACGCGAACTGGCAGCCGCGCCAAGGACGCGGGGCGTTCATAGAAGAAATTCAAAGCGTGGCCGAGGAACCTCTGATCCAATTCGAAGACGACAGCGGCAGTAGCCGCGGCGCCCGCGCCACCACTGATACGCCGCAAGAACGGGCGACCAGCTGGATAAACGGAGTTCGAAACCTTGATGATGAAGCCAGGGACTTGGTAGTCAGGGACCTATTGGGGCGAGAGGATTTTCAAAGCGCCTAAACCCGACGGCCTGGGTGAGGGCATTACGGTGTAATTCTGTGTTCATAACGCGCTACCAATCTATGCATGTTCCAGTTTCATTGCGCGCAAGTTACGCCATGGCCGACAAAAGAGCACTAGTGGACTCCGGAGCCACTAACAACTTCATACATCCGGAATTCGTCAAGAGAATGAGGCTAGGCCTCAAGGAATTAGACCGTCATCGAAAGATCTGGAATATTGACGGCACGCATAACAAAGGAGGCAAGATCACTCATTGCGTGGATCTAGAGGTACAGACCAAAGGAATCACCAAGGAAATGCGATTCCTAGTAACCGACGTAGGGGGGGAAGACATCATCTTAGGCTACCCCTGGTTGGCAACTTTCCAACCCGATATCCAGTGGGCCACTGCTACCCTAAATGAAGCTGAGTACCCAATAGTCCTGCGAACTACAAACCCCTCAAAGCCCCGGATAGATCCGGTCATCGCCAGACTCGTACTTGAGAAACTGCTACTACCGAATAAGCAGAAAATCGAGGAACAGCTCAAAAGGGAATGCGACCTCGAAGGTACTCGCCTTCGCGCAACAATGTCAACGGAAATGGCAATTGAAGCCAAGCAATACACGGAAGCAAAAACGGTACCGGAAGAATATCAAAAGCACGTCAAGATCTTTAGCGAAGAAGAATCGAACCGATTCCCACTATCAAAACCGTGGGATCACGCAATCGACTTCAAGCCAAACGCCCCGGACACTATCGACTGCAAGGTTTATCCCATGAGCCAAGCAGAAGACGTAGCGCTTAAGGAATGGATTGACGAACAACTGGCCAAAGGATACATCAGACCATCGAAATCCCCGTACGCATCATCCTTTTTCTTCATTAAAAAGAAGGACGGAAAGCTACGCCCCGTACAGGACTACCGGAACATCAACAACTGGACTATACGCAACCAATACCCCCTCCCACTCATCCCGGAACTCATCGCCAACCTAAGTGGAGCGTTCATATTCACCAAATTGGACATCCGCTGGGGATACAACAACATACGAATCAAAGAAGGCGACCAGGAAAAGGCAGCGTTCAAAACGAAATACGGACTATTCGAACCAACGGTAATGTTCTTCGGACTGACTAACTCCCCGGCAACTTTCCAAACCATGATGAACGAAATCTGCAAAGATCTCATCGCGTATCACGAAACAAAAGGGACAACCATCAGGGTATACATGGACGACATAGGCATAGCGACTCGATCGACGGAACAAGCACATATCGACGCGGTACACGACATACTGGACCTCCTAGAAGAGAACGACTTATTCCTCAAACCGGAAAAGTGCATCTTCCACGCTCCTAGCATCGATTACCTGGGGGTAATCATTGAAAAGGGGGTGACACGCATGGACCCCATCAAAATTTCGGGTATCAAAGATTGGCCAACCCCTAAAAACGTCAAGCAGGTGCGATCATTCCTAGGTTTCTGCAACTTCTACCGCGCTTTCATTCGAAATTTTGCCACACATGCACGACCCCTCAACAAACTCACACGCAAAGATGCCGAATGGACCTGGACAACCACGGAACAAGAAGCCTTCGACAAGATCAAGAAACTCGTCACGGAAGAACCGGTACTCGCACACGCAAAGTTGGAAGATCAGTTCGAACTAGAAGTGGACGCCTCAGGATTCGCAGTAGGAGCAGTGCTACTCCAACGCAAGGAGGATGGCAAGAGACATCCCATTGCGTACTATTCAAATACCCTTAGCGCCGCAGAACGAAACTACGACATATACGACTTGGAACTACTAGCAATCGTTAAAGCACTCCGAAATTGGCGACACTACCTAGCCGGATCTCCACACAAGATCAAAGTTTTCTCAGATCACATGAACCTCCAATACTGGCGCTCCCCACAAAAGATAAGCCGCCGAGTAGCCCGGGAAGTACTAGAGCTCTCCGAATATGATATTGAAATTCACCATATCAAAGGAACAGCTAATGGAAGAGCCGACGCCCTATCTAGACGCCCAGACTATGACCAAGGAGAAGGTGATAACGATCAAGTAACGGTACTACCAGATGAGATCTTCGTCAGGGCCGCAGCAATAGATACTACGGAAGACCCCCTCCGCATCAACGCCACTATCTCAGTCCAGGAGATGGAGAAGGTAAATCCGGTATACGCTCAAGAAGAAGACAAACTCCGCCCTTGGGTAGACCCGCACGGACTAAAGAAGATTGAAGGCACCTGGTACAAGGACGGACGCCGAGCAGTCACGGGAGGACTTCTAGAAAAAAGAGAACTTATCAAGAATCATCACGACCCTCCGGTATACGGACACCCAGGAATCAGCCGAACAATCAAACTTGTGGAAAGGTACTACTGGTGGCCGGGCCTTAGGAACGAAGTCATGGACTATGTCAAAGGGTGCGCCGACTGCCAACGCATCAAAGTCAACACCAGGGCCATCAAAGTGCCACTGCGCCCAATTTTCCCAAAACCCGAAGCTATGCCATTCGAGACTATCGCCCTTGACTTTATCACTAAACTCCCAGAAGCACAGGGCTGCGACACGATTCTCACGATAACGGACCACGACTGCACGAAAATGTCCCTCTTTATCCCCTGCCAAGAAGAGATTTCGGCCGAAGGCACAGCCGCATTGTATGTCAAACATGTGTTTCCTCGATTCGGACTCCCGGGCAAGATCATCAGCGACCGAGACCCCCGATTTGCCTCCAAATTCACACGCGAACTCTGCAAAATACTCGGCATCGAACAAAACATCTCCACAGCCTACCACCCGAGGACGGACGGGCAGTCAGAACGTACAAACCAATGGCTGGAGCAATACCTGCGATTCTGGGTCAACGAACGACAAGACGACTGGATCCATTATCTCCCCATGGCTGAGTTCACGCATAATAACTGGCCCAGCGAAACCACTAAAGAATCCCCGTTCCAGCTCCTTATGGGGTACAACCCTCGTGCCGATTGGACTGACAGACCATCCCCAATACCCCAAGTGGCACTAAGGGTCAAACAGTTCAAGGAACTCCGCCAGCGCGCGCAGTCACTGATGATCAAAGCGCAGCAGGGGTGGATCAAGGCCAAAGATACGCCCAAATTCCAAATAGGAGACCAGGTGTGGCTCGAAGGACGCCACCTACGTACACATCAGCCAACGGCAAAACTCGCGGCGCGACGCCACGGCCCCTTTAAAGTCGCTCAGGTGATGTCCGCAGTCAACTATCGATTAGAACTTCCCACACAGTGGCAGATACACCCAGTGTTCCATGTGGACCTCCTGACGCCCTACCGAGAAACGCCCACGCACGGACCTAACTATCAGCGCCCACCACCGGATTTGGTAGGTGGAGAAGAAGAATACGAAGTCGAGAAGATTCTAGACTCTCGGCGGTTCGGCAGAAGTCGCAAACTGCAGTATTTGGTCAAATGGAAGGGATACCCGGACTCGGACAACCAGTGGGTCGATAAAGATGACGTATTCGCCGACGACGCGATAAGGGAGTTCAAAAATTCCAACCCCGCCAGAGAAGTGCATATAAGCGCAGGGAAATCCCAAGAGACGTCCCCATCTCCCTCTTTCACTTCACTCCCCACTTATGAGGCCCTCTTCCCCAGTCAACTTCCGCTATGTCGTCAACACCGAACTTTCGGCACCTTACCGAGTACAGTCCACGCCATCGTCACCCCTGTCGACTGCCCTCGCCCTTCACCAGCGAGGAGATCGTCCTCCTTCCCCCGGGCCATCCCCAATTCCTTCGCCGACCCCCACTGTTTATTCCGAGAGCAATCAGCCCAGCCACCTCGGAGACAACTACATCCCGACCAGAGCGCCCACTCCAGCGGGCGACGAACAAGGGTACGTGCCCAGCCGACCGACGTCCCCGCCAGGGCCCGACGAGGGCGGGGACCCGTACGACCCAGCAGAACGTCTCGAGGCGCATCAGTATCTACGTTACGCCACCCATCTCACCACGACACACTCGGAAACCCCCCCGCTATGCGGACCCACCGGGGAGGCTATCACACTACCGGCGACACATTCACCCACGATTCGCGCAGATCAAACGGAGGAACTTGTGCAGGAGGCCGAAGATCGGCCGGAGACCCCCCCTCCAAGGGGGTACCAGTACAACAGGGGAGTCCATTACATCCCTTTCCAGATTCGAGACGCTCAGGAGCGTCTTTGGCCAGCCCGTTTTACTCAACTCATCCTCACCGCCGACCCCTTCGTACTGGCCTTCCGCAGTGGATGCAACCAGCAGTACGGCAAACCCGTCCACGCCGTCCCCTATTACGACGAGCAGTCCTCTTCCCCCTCTTACACCGACGACGACCTCACGTTCCTGCTCTCCGACGCAGGACTAGTGGACTCGGTCGACCAAGCTCTTCTGCACATGAAAGACGCAACCCTCATGGCGGAGGTACATCGCTATCGCTGCATGACGCTCGGATGGCGCGCCCAGCAACACCGACTCGCCGCCGAGCAGATGAAGCTGGAGAGGATCGAGATCGAGCGCAACAGGTGTGTCGCGCGACTTCAACGAGCGCACGCGGTGGACCGCATCGAGAATGTGCGGGCCTCGCTTCACCGCGGGCCGAAGGCGGATCAAGACGCGGAGGAGATATCCCGCATCAAGGCGTTGCGCTCGGTAGGCACTAACCCCCTTGCCGTTATGCGTGGTCAAGCTGGGGCTTGACGCTGAAAAGGGGGTGATGTTACGTTTCGTCTCGGACTGCCCGGACCGGTTGTGAACTCTGACGTGTTTGTGATGACTCGGCACGTTAGCAGTAATACGTCATGGACTTCGGATCTTACAGCCTCGTGTTTGGATGACTGATGCCTCGCTATTGTTGTACGTGATGTGGCTTACTATGCTGACTGATGCTTTCTATTGTTGTACGCGATTCGGATTACGATTACGACTGCGCATTCTATTATTAGGATACGCTACTTACGCTATTGGTTACTTATGAGTTCGAGCGGAGCTAGAACTAGTTCCCTTACTTGTATTTAAACTCGTAGTAGTACGGACCAGGATCCCCATCTTGGTCTTCTTCGAATACCACTCTTAACTCGTCTTCTGTGCTAGGGACTTGCAGTGTCCCTAAGTGAACTAGCTCCGGTATATCCCTTCGAGACCAAGAGGGATCCCCGTGACACTATCTCCATCTTCCTTCGTGAATGGTAGATTCGCCAGTGGTGCCTTATCCGCCTGGAACTACGTGCCACCTCGTCTTTGAATACCTCAACGCCAGGACCGCTCGTCCGACCCACTGCTACTACATCGTCGACAATCTCCAGTGGGAATACGTCCATACCGTCCCGAGTCCACCAGCAGGAGTTCCCGTAGAAGAGACTCTCTATACGTATAGAGACTCCACCGGCACGTATCAACCCCATCCCGCAGTCTTCCCGCTATCGGATACACACAGATTCCACCCTAGAGGGAACCCACGTTACAACAGCGCCTAAGTCAGGCAAGCGTCCGTGGTAGACGTTACAGTAATCACTCTCTTTCACGACTCTCCAAGCATGGGCCACCCTGGAATTGCCAACACACGCGAACTAGTACGACGCGACTACTGGTGGCCCACTATACGAGAAGATGTCGAAGAGTATGTCAAAGGATGTGCCGTATGTCAGGCCAACAAAATTAACCCCCACCGACAAAAACCCCACTTATTCCCCATATCCACCGACCCGGAGGCAGAACCATTCGAAGTCGTTTCTATGGACTTCATCACCAAGCTACCTCCGTCCCAAGGATTTGATTCCATCCTTACGATCACCGACCATGACTGTTCGAAAGCCGCGATCTTCATACCCTGTCATGAAACTATCACCGCTGAAGGAGTAGCACGACTATACCTCCAACATGTCTACCCACACTATGGGATCCCACGCAAACTTATCACAGACCGAGACCCATGATTCACATCCGCATTCATGAAAGGATTGTGCAGCACGCTCGGGATATGACAAAACATCTCATCCGCATATCACCCCCAAACAGATGGCCAATCGGAACGCACCAACCAATGGTTGGAACAATACCTGCACCACTGGAGCAATGTGCAACAGGATAACTGGGCGGAAGCGCTTCCAGTGGCACAGTTTGCGCATAATTCTTGGCCGAATGCCACAACGAAGCATTCCCCATTCTCACTCATCATGGGATGGGAACCACGAACCACTTGGGTTTCAAAACCCACCCCCGCACCATCAGTTGACCAACGCCTAGATGAGATGACCACGAGACGGCAGCACGCGCAAGATTGTATCAAGCACGTGCAAGGGCTTATGGCAAAGAGGGGAAGAAGCCGCTTTATCCCCTACGCCGAAGGGGCCCAGGTCTGGCTGGAAGGGACGAATTTGAAAACCTTCTACCCCACTACGAAACTAGCCCCTAAACGCCATGGCCCCTTCCGAATCAAGAAGGCCTTATCGGCGGTGACGTACGAGCTGGAGCTACCAACCACGTGGAAGATACACCCGGTGTTCCATGCAAACCTCCTCACGCCGTATAAGGAGACGGAGCTGCATGGGGAGAACTTCTCACGCCCTCCCCCTGACCTCGTGGACGGAGAGGAAGAATTCGAAGTGGAGCAAATCATGGGGTCGCGACTCCATGGGCGAGGGCGCAAACTGCAATTCCTAGTTAAGTGGAAGGGCTTTCCCATGAGCGATAGCTCGTGGGAGCCAGCTGACCACGTTAGACACGCACCAGACGCAATCGCCAACTTCTATCGCCGCAACCCCACAGCTGATGGAGCAGGACGAAAGCTATAAAGGATGAACAAGCGAAGGAGCGAAACTCCATCACCCACAGTCATCATGTCAACCCCCACTACCCATGACACCGTCCCAGCCAACGACCGCCCACGGCCCCCATCTGCTATCATTCTCGAACGTCTTACAGTCCCTTCGCAGTCCAAAGGGATCCCGACCCCCTTCATAGCTCGAACCCCATACTCGGTGGTCCCATCTCGACCTCCCACGCCCGTTTTGGCCATTGCCCTCAACATTTTACCCACTAGTCCCACACCTCCTCCGTCGTCCCCACCACCACTCGAACCGGCAGTAGCTCCCCTCCTTGAGGCTCCCCCGGGTCTCACACCAGTCGTCCTTATGTCACAACTAGCTTCGGAACTCCCCCATCCCTACTCTCTGACACCAGCTATACCCCCGCGTCGACTCAGGCCCGACCCTCGCCTTGCATCTCTTGATGACAACGAGGAGCCGATCGATGAAGGGGATGACGAAGAATCCGACGACCCTGGACTGCCATTTTTCCTTAACGCCCCTGACACCCCGTTCTTCTTTCCCCTCATGATCCCTTTGGAAGACGACGTCACGAAAGTTCGGGCGAAGTACATCTACTATCGTCGGGACTATCGCGAGATCGTTGGAACCTTGGGGAGAGGTAAAGCATGCTACTGTCAAGAAGTCTACTTGTCTACACCCCATCTGTAACGTTACCCCAGGAATGTTATGTGCGACGTGCACGTCACTAAGTCGTTCAAGCCGAGGTATCGGAACGCGAGCTAGTCGGTTAAGACTAAGTCTGATGATGAACAAGCACCACACGGTCTCCTCAGACACGCTGGTGGTAGTCGGGGATTCTGGGGTTCAAGCGAAAAGGCGAACCAAAGTCGTGCTCAAGCGAAATGGCGAGCGTAAAGGTCGTTCGTGGATTGACAGCGATGTGGTATTACACAGGAAGTCAAGTCTACCATACAAGCTAGGTAGCGTGCGACTTATATACTAGTACAGGATGTTTGTACGCAACAAACATATGGCGCGACATGTGGAGCCCTAAGTAAAAGCGGAACAAAGGCAGTACTATAGTAGGAAACATAATGATTGCGCGAGGTCATGTGGGAGTCAGCTGAGACCGGAGCGCCGTGAACTTTGATATACAAGGAAGAGGACAAGAAGGCGTATCGTGCGGCGAAGAGATCGTGGGAAATGGTTGGGCGCGTGATGAGTTATGGGCGTAACAAGGTGGGGTGTGGGCAAGAGAAGCAATGAACGGAAGCGTCCAAGAGAAATGGAAGGAAAATCGTAACATTACCCCCCTATTAGACCTGAAGTCGCCACGACTTCAGTCACTGCCAATGTAGTCGTACACGTCAGCGCTGGGGTCGTTAGTCTCGTCATCCCGGTCGTCCACTGGGCAGACGTGCTGGCGGAGGAATAGATACCTCCCACGCTCCCCACACCGCCGGCACATCTCGTACTGCGGGCACTCTATCTCGTCGTGTCGTGCGTCAAACCTGAGGCACTTCCCGCACCACCGAGGACGCTCGGATGGTTCCTCAAAGGCCGGGGTAATGGGCGCGAGTCGATGAATAAGGCAGTTAGCCGACTCATGGGCCCGACTCGCGCACCACGTACATACCCCAGACGGGGGTCGGTTTGGGCACTCGCTCATCTTGTGGCCCCGCTTCTTGCACAGATAGCACTTTCGTCGCTTCTGTGTGCGGCTGGGCCCGTCCATGAGACGGGGCATCTCGACTGGTCCGCCTCGTCGGGGTGCAAGGGGGAGCTCAGGATAGAGATGGCGGGGGCGTACCGGGCGAGTGGTGAGCTCGACGAACTTGTCGGTTATGAGCGGAATGGCGCCTGCATACTGTAGGCGTTTGGTAATGCCCTCCAGCTTGATGTCCAGGTGGAACTGATCCCGCGTGGCTTCTTGCTCAAGCTGTCGCAGGTCCACCCACCGCACGTCTAGGGCGATTTTGTCCCCAAGGCACTGCCGCAACCTCGAAACCTCCGCCGTCAGACGGGGGTTTTTGAGTTCGCTCAGGACCTCGTTAATAGTGACGGCGCGGGGGTCTTGCGGACTGAAGACAGCAAGCTGGTGAGGGGAGATGGCGGGATGCATGGCTGTAGGACGAGGCGTGGACAAGTAGACTTCTTGGCAGTAACACGGTTTGCCTCTCCCTGAGGTTCCGACGATTTCGTGATAATCCCGGCGATAGTAAATATACCTCGCCAGGACTTTCGTGGTGTCGTCTTCCAAAGGGATCATGAGGGGGAAAAAGAACGGGGTGTCGGGGGCGTTAAGGAAAAATGGTAACCCAGGGTCGTCAGATTCCTCATCATCCCCCTCGTCGATCGGCTCCTCATCATCATCAAAAGATGCAAGACGAGGGTCGGGCCTAAGTCGACGTGGGGGCGCGGCTGGTGTGAGAGAGTAGGGATGCAGGAGTTCTGAGGCTAGTTGGGACATGGGAACAACAGGTGTGAAACCGGGGGGCGCTTCAAGAAGTGGGGCCACTGCCGGTTCGAGCGGTGGTGGGGACGACGGAGGGGGTGTGGGACTAGTGGGTGAAATATTGAGGGCGATGGCTAGGACTGGAGTGGGAGGCCTTGACGGGACGACCGAATACGGGGTGCGTGACACGAACGGTGTTGGGATCCCTTCAGACTGAGAGGGGACCGTGAGTCGCTCAAGGATGAGAGCAGACGGAGGACGAGGTTGGTCGGTGGCTGGGGCAGTGTTATGGGTGGTAGGAGTCGACATAGTGTTTGTGTAGGTCGTCTTCCAACCCTTGGTCTTTTATAACCTTCGTCCTGCTCCGTCGGCCGTTGGGTGTCGGCGATAGAAGTCGGTGATTACGTCCGGCGCATGTTTGACGTGGTCAGCTGGCTCCCACGTGCTGTCACTCATGGGAAACCCTTTCCACTTGACTAGGAACTGAAGTTTACGCCCGTGTCCGTAGAGCCGCGATCCCATGATCTGCTCCACTTCAAATTCTTCTTCTCCGTCCACGAGGTCAGGGGGAGGGCGTGGGAAGTTTTCCCCATGTAGTTCCGTCTCCTTATATGGTGTGAGAAGGTTCGCATGGAATACTGGGTGTATCTTCCATGTGACCGGCAACTCCAACTCGTACGTCACTTCTGATAGGACTTTCTTGATTCGGAACGGGCCATGACGTTTAGGGGCCAATTTCGCGGTGGGGTAGAACGTTCTCAAGTTTGTCCCTTCTAGCCAGACCTGGGCCCCTTCGGCGTAAGGGATGAAGCAAGTTCTTCCCCTTTTGGCCATGAGGTCTTGCGCATGCCTAATGCAGTCTTGCGCGTGTTGTCGTCTTATGACCATTTCTTCTAGGCGTTGGTCAACCGACGGTGCTTGTGTAGGTTTTGGGACCCATGTCGTTCGTGGTTCCCATCCCATGATGAGTGAGAATGGGGAGTGCTTCGTCGTGGCATTTGGCCAAGAGTTGTGCGCAAATTGTGCTACTGGGAGAGCTTCTGCCCAGTTGTCCTGTTGCACGTTGCTCCAATGGCGCAGGTATTGCTCTAGCCATTGGTTGGTGCGTTCTGATTGGCCGTCTGTTTGGGGGTGATATGCGGTGGAGACGTTTTGTCGTATTCCGAGCGTGTTGCATAATCCCTTCATAAATGCGGACGTGAACCGTGGGTCTCGGTCTGTGATGAGTTTACGTGGTATTCCATAGTGCGGATAGACGTGTTGGAGGTAGAGTCGGGCTACTCCCTCAGCAGTGATGGTTTCGTGACAGGGTATGAAGATTGCCGCTTTTGAACAGTCATGGTCGGTAATCGTGAGGATGGAATCAAATCCTCGCGATGGTGGTAGTTTTGTAATGAAGTCCATGGTGACAACTTCGAACGGTTCTGCTTCAGGGTTGGTCGAGATTGGGAATAAGTGGGGTTTTTGTCGATGGGGGTTGATTTTGTTGGCCTGACATATGGCACATCCTTTGACATATTCTTCGACGTCCTCTCGTATGGTGGGCCACCAGTAGTTGCGTCGTATTAGTTCGCGTGTGTTGGCGATTCCAGGGTGGCCCATGCTTGGAGAGTTGTGAAAGAAGGAAATTACCCCCCGCTTAAGATCGTTGTCCCCGACAACGACTAACGCGTCGTCTTTCTACCACAAACCATCGTGCTGTTTGAGGTTGTGATGTTTGGCCCACTGTGCCGCTTTTTCCTTGCCAGCATTCTGGGCCACTTTGGACCAGATGTCCATGTCACATATTGACATCTGGGTGGCTCGGATAAACCTTTCAGCTGGTAGGACGATGACGTCGGTGTTGTCTCCTTCGCCGGACTCGTAGTCCAACCGCCTAGACAGGGCGTCTGCGCGCGCGTTCTTTGTTCCTGCTACGTGTCTCAGAATGAAGTCGTATTCTGATAGCTCCAGGAACTCTCGCGCGATTCTCCGGTTGATCTTCCGGGGTTCCTTCCAATATTGGAGATTGGCGTGGTCGGTGTGGATGATGATTTTGTGAGGAGATCCTACAAGGTACGTTCTCCATGCCCGCAGCGCTTTAACCACGGCTAGTAGTTCCCGGTCGTAGATGTCGTAGTTTCGCTCCGTTTCCGTAAAGGACTCGGAGTGAAATGCTATGGGGTGGAACTTCTGGTCGGGTCCTAACTGATTTAGCACTGCTCCTACTGCGACATTCGATGTGTCTACTTCCAGCTTGAAGGGTTTCGCGAGGTTTGGGAACAATAACACGGGTTCCTCACATATGCGTGTTTTGATATCTTCAAAGGCGTTCTGCTGTGCATCGCCCCAACACCATTGGACTTCCTTTTTCGTGAGGTCATGGAGAGGTCGAGCGAGTTGGGAGAACCCCCGTATAAATCTTCGGTAGAAGTTGCAGAACCCTAGGAATGCGCGAACCTCCTTCAGGCTTTTTGGGGGTCGCCATTCCCGGATCCCTCGGACTTTGACGGGGTCCATCCATAGTTGTCCGTGGCCGATGATGAGGCCTAGGTATTCCGTCTCGTAAACCTCGAACTCGCATTTCTCTGGTTTTACGTAGAGGTCATGTTCTTCGCAAAGCTGCAATACTTTGTGAAGGACTTTTCGATGGTGGCTCTTGTCGTCGGCGGTGGCGATGAGGATGTCGTCCATGTAGATAACAACCTCGTTTGTCAGAATGAGGTTGCGGAATATAGTGTCCATCATCGTTTGGAAGGTAGACGGGGAGTTGGTAAGGCCGAAAAACATGACACGTGGTTCAAACAATCCTTGATTGGTTTTGAACGCCGCTTTCCATTCATCTCCTTCCTGTATGCGGACGTTATTGTATCCCCATCGAATGTCTAGCTTCGAGTATAATTGCGCGGCTCGGATGCGGTCGACGAGTTCTGGGATGAGCGGGAGGGGGTAGTGATTCTTTATGGTGAGTTCGTTCAGGCGTCGATAGTCCTGTACCGGACGTAACTTCCCATCCTTCTTTTTGATGAAGAAGGGTGAGGCGTAGGCTGACTTTGAAGGGCGGATGTATCCTTTTTCAAGTTGTTCGTTAAGGAAGGTCGTAAGCGCCTCTCCTTCATTCGCCGTCAGGGGGTACACCTTGCAATCGAGTGCGGCGGGTGCGTCGGGGAGCAATTCAATGGCGTGGTCCCACGTACGACTTGGGGGAAATCGGTGCGATGCTTCTTCGCTGAACACCTTTCGGTGCAGCCAGTATTCTGGAGGAACCATTTCCTCGAACGTCTGAGCCTGTCGTTTTGCCGCTTCCTGCTGCGCGAGCTCTGATGCGGTAGTTGTTTTTCGCAGGAAGGTAATCCTTGGCTCCAATTCTTCGTTCACAACCTGCTCCCATGCCTCCTCGTCGAGCCCATATGTCTGGATAGCCCTAATAGCGGCTTCTACAGGCATGGCGTTGCTCTGGAGGTTTAGGCTGGAGATTACGACCGGTTGGAAGTTCTCGTTCAGCGTGGCATTCCTCCATTCTATCTCAGGCTCGAAGGCCGAGAACCAGGGGTAGCCCAGGATCGCTTCGTCCTTTCCTAGATTGGTAACCAGGAAACGAAGCGTCTTCGTGTGCTCACCAGTCCGCACCGCTAAATCGGTGTACTGGGTTATCGCGCCGTCTCGGTTGTAAGTTCCGTCGACATTCCATATGGTAATGGGAGTCGAGACGGGTCGGGTACCGAGATGCGTTCGTTTGAGCAGTTCCGAACAGATAAAATTGTCGGTTGCTCCAGAGTCCAGTAGGACCTGTCATTCGGCCGTTGCGTTTGCAGATTTGAAAAGAACTGGGATTCGCATAGATCGATATCTGCTATAGTACACGTGCAGCGCCTTTGCCCAGGCCGACGGGTTTAGGCGTTCGGAAAATCCTTTCCTCCAAAAAGCTTCTCCACCAAGAGGTCCTGCACTTCTTTTGGTTGAGCGGCCAGCGCTGCGATCTGAGCGTCAGCCGCTTCATCATTCGACAGTACGCGGTTTGCTGATATGGCGACTCGAGTAACGAGGGGGGGAGGCGGTACTGTGGAGGTAGAGGGGACGGGAGGAGGCGTTCCTCCATCGCTTGTGGTCTGAGCAGCGCGAGTGCCTTTTTGTGGGCAATTACGCGACACATGACCCTTTTCTCCACATCGGAAACATCTCCCCTCCGCGACCATCCTTTGCTTCTCAGCGTCTGTGAGGGTAGCACGGGCTCTAGTGCGACTAATATCCATGGCGTTTGGGTCACGCGCCTTGTTAAGGGCTTGTACCCATTGGTCCCGGGTGTGACCGCCTCGTTTTTCATTCTGTCGGTTACGTGTAAGGCGAGGCTTCAGCATGAGGTATTCGGCTTGCTGAAGTCGTGCCGCATCCTTCCATTGGTCCCACGTAACTGGGTGTTGGAAGCGTATGGCGTTAATTACGAGGTTGTCAGGGAGTCCCGCTTGGAATTTTTCAATCACATTGGCTTCGTCTGGATTATAGCCGGCTTTTGTTGTGAGGTTCTGGAATTTAGCGATGTACGTGTCGATGTCTTCGCCAATCATCTTTAACTTATTGATGTCTTGGCGCGCTCTGGTTCGTTCGGTGGTGTCGGTGTAGGCGTTCGTGAACCGGTCAAGGACCGTGTTCCATAGGTTTTCTTCGTTGTGCAGTACTCCTCCTGCTATCTGGGTGTCTAGCCACGCGGTTTGCTCATCTACCCAATCGTCCACTAGATGCCCCCTCATGTAGGAGAGGAAGGTCATGGCTCGTGAATAGGGTACTGTGAGCTGGTCCACGGTCGGGTTCATTCCTCGATAAATTCGAAAGGATCGAAGAAAGTTTCGACTCTCCTCTCTGTTTCCATCGAAGATAGGTGGTGGGTTGCCCCCAAGTTTGCCCCCTCCCGGTGCTGGTACTGCCCCGGGGTGGGCCATGGGGACTGCACCTCCTCCTGGGGGACCGCCGCCAGGGGCTCCTCCACCCGGGCTGCCTCCACTGCCACCAGGGGCACCACCGCCCGGTGGGCCTCCACCGCTACCATGTATGCCTCCACTAGGTCCAGTAGTTGGGCCACTGCTCGACCCCGTCGTCGGTTGGGCACCAGAGCTATGAGTCGCTCCGCCCGCCTGAGCAGCCGATCCACCTCCTGCAGCATGTGTTCCTCCACTGCCCGAGCCGGAGGTTCCCGTGGTAGTAAGGCTGGTGGCGACCTGAGTGTGGGTGGCCATCGTGGGCTGTACTGGGGTGAGGGTGGTTGATTCGTCTGGGTCGACGTTAATTCCGGTGATGTTGGTTGACCCAAGGGGTCCTGCGCCGAATTGTGGAGGGACAGGTTTGTATGCGTACCACTGTCCTTGCTTTGGGTCGTAGTCAATGTAGGCCCAGATGCGAATGTCATCAAAGTAGTGGACTTGGTGGTATCTCTGGGCTGTTGCGTCAAAGATGAAGTATCCCTCTTGGTTGTTGATCTCTTCCCAGACAACCGCACCCTTTTCGTGGTCGGAGAGTTCGTCGGTTGAATACCGATCGATGTACTGCTTCTGGAATTTCGTGCGACTCCTACTAGTCGCCAGAGTTGCGAGACTTGACTTAATGTAACGTTACCACAGGAACGTTATGTGCGACGTGCACGTCACTAAGTCGTTCAAGCCGAGGTATCGGAACGCGAGCTAGTCGGTTAAGACTAAGTCTGATGATGAACAAGCACCACACGGTCTCCTCAGACACGCTGGTGGTAGTCGGGGATTCTGGGGTTCAAGCGAAAAGGCGAACCAAAGTCGTGCTCAAGCGAAACGGCGAGCGTAAAGGTCGTTCGTGGATTGACAGCGATGTGGTATTACACAGGAAGTCAAGTCTACCGTACAAGCTAGGTAGCGTGCGACTTATATACTAGTACAGGATGTTTGTACGCAACAAACATATGGCGCGACATGTGGAGCCCTAAGTAAAAGCGGAACAAAGGCAGTACTATAGTAGGAAACATAATGATTGCGCGAGGTCATGTGGGAGTCAGCTGAGACCGGAGCGCCGTGAACTTTGATATACAAGGAAGAGGACAAGAAGGCGTATCGTGCGGCGAAGAGATCGTGGGAAATGGTTGGGCGCGTGATGAGTTATGGGCGTAACAAGGTGGGGTGTGGGCAAGAGAAGCAATGAACGGAAGCGTCCAAGAGAAATGGAAGGAAAATCGTAACACCATCCTACGGCTATGCACCCCGCTATCTCCCCTCATCAGCTCGCTGTTTTCAGTCCGCAAGATCCTCGCGCCGTCACCATCAATGAGGTCCTGAGCGAACTCAAAAACCCCCGTCTATCGGCGGAGGTTGCGAGGTTGCGGAAGTGCCTCGGGGACAAGATTGCCCTGGATGCGCGTCAGGCGGACCTACGACGGCTCGAACAGGAAGCCACGCGAGACCAATTCCACCTAGACACCACATTGGAGGGCATCACCAAACATCTGCAGTACGCAGGCGCCATTCCACTGATAACGAACAAATTTGTCGAGCTCACCACCCGCCCGGTACGCCCTCGACATCTCCACCCTGAGCTCCCTCTTGTACCACGACCTGGCAGACCTGTCGAGATGCCCCGCCTTATGGATGGGCCCAGCCATACACAGAAACGACGAAAGTGTTATCTGTGCAAGAAGCGGGGCCACAAGATGAGTGAGTGTCCGAATCGACCACCACTTGGGGTATGCACATGGTGCGCGAGCCGGGCCCATGAGTCGGCTAACTGCCTTATCCATCGCCTCGCGCCCATCACTCCGGCGTTTGAGGAACCCTCGGAGCATCCTCGCTGGTGCGGGAAGTGCCTGAGGTTCGATGCGCGGCATGACGAGATCGAGTGCCCGCAGTACGAAGCATGTAGGCAGTGCGGAGAGCGAGGCAGGTATTTGTTCCTGCACCGACATGTGTGCCCGGTGGATGACCGGGACGACGAGACTAATGACCCCAGCGCTGATGTGTACGACTACGTCGGCAGTGACTGAAGTCGTGGCGACTTCAGGTCTGACAGGGGGGTAATGTTACGATTTTCCCTTCTATTTCCCATGGACGCCTTCGTTCCTTACTTCTTACTCCTATGCCCCATCTTGTTACGCCCATAACTCATCACGCGCCCAATCGTTTCCCATGATCTCTTCGCTGCACGATACGCCCTCACGTCCCCTTCCTTGTATATCAAAGTTCACGGCGCTCCGGTCTTAGCTGACTCCCACATGACCCCGCGCAATCACTGTACTTCCTACTATAGTTCTGCCTTTGTTCTGCTTTTACTTAGGACTCCACGTATTGCGCCATATGTTTGTTGTGTACAAACATCCTGTACTAGTATATAAGTCGCACGCTACCTAGCTTGTACGGTAGACTTGACTTCTTGTGTAATACCACATCATTGTCAGATCCACGAACGACTTTAGCTCGCTGTTTCGCTTGAGCACGACTTTGGTTCGCCTTTGCGCTTGAACCCCAGAACCCCCGACTACCACTCACGTGTCTGAGGAGGCCGTGCAGTGCTTATTCATCATCGAACTTAGCCTTAACCGGCTAACTCACGTCCCGTTACCTCGGCCTGAACGACTTAGTGATGTGCGCGTCCCACATAACGTTCCTGTGGTAACGTTACAAATTCCGCTGTAGGGAGCAGGTCTGCCCAATCATCCTGTCTTTTGCTAATGAACAAGCACAAGTAGACTTCTACTTCTTGATTTTTGCACTCTACCTGTCCATTAGCTTGAGGGTGATAGGCTGTGGTGAGACCTGCGTCTATCCCTAACCGCTTATAGAGGGCACACATGCTCCTTGCAGCGAACTGGGGTCTGCGATCACTTATGATTTTACGTGGGATCCCATGCAAGGGGAAGACTTGCTCAAAGTAGATGGATGCAACCCCATCAGCCATAATCTGAGATGTCACTGGGAATAGATGGATCTGTTTGGTGTAGTGGTCCACTATGTTAAGGATCATATCCTTTCCATGTGACATTGGCAGTGGACTGATTAGATCAATCCCGATTAGCTGCCATGGTCCCTTAGGTACTTCTTGCGGCTAAATAATTGCTTTGGGGTGTAGATCTTTGCGATAATGTTGGCATCGATCACATCCTTCTACATACGAGGCAATAAAGCCTGCCATGTGTGGCCACCAATAGTAGCGGCTGACTAGCTCGATGGTTCCGTTCTTTCCAGGGTGACCAGTTGTGATGGTGTCGTGGCATGATTTAACCACGTCTCGTCATAAGGCACGGTCATTGGGAACATAAAGTTTCCCCCTGTGATAGACTAAACCATCTTCTTCCTCCCACAGTGCAACTCCATCCGTAAGAGCCTTAGGAGCTGTCTTTTGTAATGTTTTAAGACCCTTGATAACTTCGGCTTCTTTTATGGACGCGAGTCTTATGCGACTGCCCAGGGAGTCAACTTCGGGCATGAAGTGAGCTTGTGTGGCATTGAGGAAATGCTCAGGCCTTAAGACTTGGACCTGACGATTGTCCTCGTTATCCTTAATGTGGTCTTTTGAGAATCGGCTTAATGCATCGGCTTGCATTGAATCTCCTTTCTTATAGGTGATTTTAAAGGTGAAGTGGCTTAAATATAATGCCCAGCGTGCTTGCCAGTGATTTAAGTCCTTCATACTGGCCCACCATTCCATGTTTTTGTGGTCCGTAATCACTTCAAAGGAGATGCCTTTGAGGAAATGTCTCCAGTCCTCTAAGGCGCGGATTAAGCCGAGCATTTCCCTATCATAAATTTCGTAATTACGTTCTTCTTTGCTCATAGACTCTGAGCGGTATGCGACAGGGTGCCAAAGACCATCAGGATACTTTTGCGTAAGTATGCCGCCTGTAGCAAATCTGGATGCATCTGTTTCGATGCGTGTAGGTAGTTGTGGATCGTACACCCATAAGATGGGTTCTTGTACAAAACGTTCTTTAAGCATGTCGAAGGCATTTTGCTGCTCCGGATTCCAGTGCCATGGAGTGTCCTTCTTTGTAAGGTCATGTAGGGGTTGGGCGATAGCTGCGAAGTCCTTTATGAACCTATGATAGAAGTTGGCGAACCCAATAAAAGCCCTTACTTCTTTCAGGGTTGTTGGGGTTGGCCACTCCCTTACTGCAGAGACCTTGCCAGGGTCCATCTGCACTTCTCCAGGGGTGATAATCATCCCTAAGTACTCCATTTCGCATTTCTCGAAATTGCACTTTTCTGGTTTTAGATAGAGGTCGTGGTCCTGTAGCCGTTGTAAGACTTCTCGGACTACTTTCCGATGTTGTCTTAAATCGTGGCTATAGATCAGGATGTCATCCATATATATGGCGAACTCTCCTTGTGCGATAAGATCTGCGAATACAGCGTTCATGAGGGCTTGGAAAGTCGCAGGACTGTTGGTCATGCCGAAGTACATGACTTTAGGTTCATATAGTCCGCGGTTGGTGACAATAGCACCTTTCCATTCGTCTCCTTCTCGGATTCAAATATTATGATAGCCCCATCTTACATCGAACTTAGTGAAGTACTCTGCTCCCTTCAACCAATTGATGATGTCAGCTGCGAGTGGGAGTGGATATCGATTCTTAATAGTGATCTTGTTAAGACGTCAATAGTCTTGGACTAGATGGAGTTTTCTGTCTTTCTTTTTGATAAAGAATACTGGGGAGGCCATCGGTGACTTAGATGGGACCAAATATCCTTTCCCAATGTGTTCGTCCAAGAATTTATCCAATTCCACTTGCTCTGCAGGTGACATAGGGTACATCTTGACCTTCCAGTGCTTGACTGCATCTGGTTTGAGGTCTATGGCGTGATCCCACAGCTGATGTTCTGGGAGTCTCTGGGATTCTTCCTCGGAGAAAACTTTTGCGAAGTCACAATAGTGTGGGGGTACCATTTCCTTGAAAGTCTTCTTGGGCTTAGCATTGATGGCCCTCTCAGCGATCTGCTGGGAGTACGTAAAGCCTGCTAGACAGAAGACTTCGTCGTGGACTGTGTCCAACACTTTCTCCACAAGGAGATGGCGGCGTTCCATATGGTTCACCATAATGCGCGTCACCTCTATCTCATGCTCCTCAGGCACTGTTTCAGCAGCGGAGTTGAGATGCATTGTGCCTTCCTGCCAGTCTATTTGCGGATTCCGATTCCTTAGCCAAGGTATTCCCAATATGACATTCTCTGGTCCCAATGAGGTGACATAAAAGTCATATTTTTCTTCTGTTGGGCCCACTTTGAGTTTTAGTCTGACTTTATGGGTAATACTACCGGCTTCATTGAGAGTCCTGTCTATGTTATAGAGAAGGATTGGACTGTCAAGAGGAATCTGCAACATTTTGTGGCGGTCAGCGTACTTTTTGTCCAAGAACAACAAAGTTGCCCCAGAATCTACCATTGCTGCTACTTTTACAGTACGATGACGTCTGGATAAATAGACATTAATGTGAAAATGTGATTTTTTATCTTTTGTTTCGGGAATAATAAAAGAAGAAGAAAGTGCTGCATCAGAATTCATCACTTGCGGCACAGCTACACTCAAAGCCGATGTCCTTAAGACTGGCTGAGGAGCTATTTTAGAGTAGGAACTAGAAATAAAGTTCATCTTGGAGGCAGATGTAGATGTAGAAACAGAAGACAACAAGACTGAGACATCACTACTATCTAACTTACAGGCAATCACTGGGTATGTAGGAATTACAGAATTTTAGGAATTACAGAATTTGAGTCCGAAACGAGGTGAGTCCTGAGACATATATTACAAGAACAGGGAGCTGAGTCAAAGTCTGTATTTAAGGGGCCGGTCGCAGCTATACGCGACCCCTGATCTAAAAAGCCACCTTGAGAGCCTCAATGGTCTCCTGCTGCTTTTTTACTATCTCCATCAATTTTGCCACGTCTGCCTGGGACGTCTTTGGTTGAGAGGTGTTGGAAGAGGTGGCCGTGGCCACTGTACTGGATGAGTTGGATGAGGACGGTGGGGCTGAGGATTCCATCATGGCCGCAGCTTTCGCTTTGGTGGGTTTCCCTAGCTTCTTGATCATGCAGACAGGGGCATGGTGACCAGCTTTCTGGCACCAGTTGCAAACGTCCCGTTCGTGATTTCTGTCCTTTTTTGTTACGTCCCAGCCGGGACGTTTGGGGTTCTGTCGGGAGAAATTCGGAATAGAACTTCAGAAGGTGGATTTAGAGCGGGATCGATAGTGATGTCAGACTAAGGTATTTCACTTAGTCAAGAAAATGGTAGAACTGAGTGGGATGCGCTGTGCTCTCGAGATTGAGAAACAACTTGGCTGGAATTGCAAACGAAACTAAGACAAAGTGCTACTGTCTGAACTACGTGCTTTTATATCTTACAAACTGGGATTTTCTGTAACTATTTTCTGTGATTTACTAACGCCACGTCAAGAGACTTGTGAGCTGTCATTCCACATCACTTCCGACTATTCTCCGAATCTTTGTTACCGTTGGGTCACGTGTCACGTGATCATGACACTACCCCCTCTTCAGGCTCACGCCTCCCACTTCCGACGGCTTCCTCAATGCATCTGACGCATTCTGGGTTAGTATGGTTATAAGGCTCGGGCCAAGGCGAATAAATGACCCATTTCGGGCACGGCGCTCCAAAAGCCGGGTGATGAACAGGGACGCTACAGTGTACTGCGTGTTCACATAACATGTGAGGGCGGGGACAGAGTCTAGCAGCATGGTCCTGATCGCAATAGAGGCAAATAGAACCTCGTTGCTCTTCTCCGTGCAGACTGGGATGGGGTAGAGGGGGATTATGGCTGAGCGGGATTGGCAAGTCGTGCGGTCGGGGGGGAATGGGGATCGGTGCCAGACCTTCTAGATGATCGAGGTGGGCCCTATACCTGCGGTCGTTGGAGTCTGCTTCTGTGATGTGGTAGATGTCAAGTCCACGAGGCAGGGGCTGCAGAAGAAATGGGAATATGCATGACGAGATGTTAGAGGCGCAGAGACATCGGTCGATATCCTCTGCACCCGCCAACCAGTCGTTCCAGGCGATGTCTAAATCCCTCATACATGCGAACAGTTCTTGCTTCCTCTTCATCGACATCCTGAAATGATGGATGTCTGCCGCTGCTCCTGGGTCCGCTACCAGCGCCAGTGCCCTATCGACCTCGTTACGCACAGTGTGATCGACTGAAAACAGCGCCAACGAGTGCCTGAGGGGCACCCCGGCGTCTGTCCTGGCCGGCATCGGCAGTGCGCAGAGCGGCTTGTAGTATTGAGGCTTGTCTTTTCCCTCCATCCCTAGTGCCACCAGTTGTTCTCTCTGGTTTATGACAAATCGGATATATGGGGCCTGGCTGCGCGACCCGTCTTCGAAAGGAATTTCGAAGGCATATGGTTCTGTACGCCTCAAGACTCGCCATCTGACACCTGGGTGTTCTGGCCCAGGTTCGAAGGCCAGTCTAAAGTCAGCAGCTACTGCAGCGCCCCCCGTCGACGATGGTGTAACATAGGTGAGCTCGGTAGAGGGGCCCGAGGATGTAGGCTTGTCAGAGACTGCCCCGACTGGGGGATAGATCGGTGACAGAGTGGTTTCTGGGTAGATAATAGGGGGAGGAACGTCGTCGGGGTAGACACCATGGTTCCAGATCTGTTCAGCAACAAGCTCCTCAACTTTGTTGCGCTGTAGTCTCTCTCGTTGGTTAGCTCTAGCTCTAGAATGACGGCGCCAACGGCTGTCTGGTTCTTGATAGGTGGCATAGCCAAAAGAGTCATCTCATGTGCAGGGAGTGTCAGCCCTAGCATCGTGGTTGTTAGGTACCCACGACCAAGCCTCTACCTGTCGTTCTATGAAGTCCGTCGCCGTAAGAGAGAGCTCCCAGTGCTGGATACGATAATGCTGGGGAGGGTGACGCGAGCCATATCCAAAAGGGTCCATTTCGATGTTGTTAACCTCCATGCTAGCAATGCGGTCTTTATACTCTTGAACTAGCTCGGGGGCGTGGACCCCTGACTCCGGCTCCCAGCTGTCGTGAGCGTCCGAGTATCCCTTCCAATGGACTAAGTATTGAGTGGTTTGTTTGCGACCAACTTTTCGTTCTCCTCTGATCTCCTCTACCTCCCACATTTCTTCCCCATCGACTATATCGGGTAGTGGTTCTTTGAACATACGCCCGTTGAGCACCGTTTCTGTGTAGGGCATTAGAAGGGAGGCATGGAAGACATTGTGAATTTTCCAATTCTTAGGGAGCGCTAGCTGGTACGATGTCTTCGATACTTCCTTGGCTACCAGGAAGGGCCCATATCGTTTTGGAGCTAGCTTAGCTGTAGGGTGTGAGGTTTTTAAGCGTTTCGCTTCTAGCCACACTTTCTGTCCTACTCTGAATCCCTCGAAATTGGTCATTACAACCCAAGATTCTTGCGCCTTCCTCATGGCCTCATGGGCTTCTCTTTGGATTTCTCCTAGGAGTTCCAGGCGTTTGGTGGCTTCTTCAGCATTTGTCTTCGTATTGGAGGGTTGGTGGATGTGGGGGACGAAGCCGAAGAGGAGTTCAAAGGGGGTCTTTTTTGTCGTTTCCGACTTCCAGGCGTTGAGCACATACTGTGCTATCGACAGCCATTTGGCCCAGTTGTTACGATGGTTGCCAAAGATCTGTAGATATTGCTCTAAGCGCTGATTAGTTCGCTCTGACTGTCCATCGGTCTGTGGGTGGTAGGCGGTGCTGATATTCTGTTCGACTTTTAGTGCTTTAGTTATTTCTCTGAAGACTTTTGCCGTGAAGCGAGGGTCGCGATTGGAGATTATCTTTGCTGGCAGTCCATAGTGTGGGAGGACTCTGTCCATATATAGTTTGGCCACACCCAAGGCATCTATTGTTTTGTTGCATGCGAGGAATATGCTGCATTTCGTGCATCCTTGATCTGTGATAGTCAGAATCGTGTCGTATCCCTTTGATTTCGGTAATTTAGTGATAAAGTCCATGGCTATTACTTGGAAAGGGAAATGGGGTTCTTCATGAGAGATTGGATAGACTGGGATCTTGGTTTTTCCTGGCATATTTTTGTTTGCCTGACACTGTAGGCAGCCTTTGATATATTCGGTCACACTTTCTTTCATCCTAGGCCACCAGTAGTGTCTTTGTATTGCATCAATCGTTTTTGCGATTCCAGGGTGGCCAGCGGTTGGTGTGTCATGAAACGATGAAATCACCCCCCTCCTAAGACTGTCATCGTCCACAATGACCAGGCAGGAATCACGGAAGAATAGGCTGTCTTCTTGGGTGACGGAAAAGGGACCGACAAGTTGCCGTAGTTCCTCTGTACGGGTTCTTTGGGCAGCGCAAAGGCGATCGTCCAACGTTGTGACTTCGACGGCCGTGACGAAGAGGGAAGGAGGTAATACTATGACTTCTGCATTATCTGCCATATCACCTTGGTCGAATTTTGGGTGGCGGAATAGGGGGTCCGCTTGCAGTAGATGCCCGGGGCGGTGGATTAACTTTAGATTGTAGTCCGATAGTACGTTCACCAGACGTGCCATGTGTCTACTGATCTTCTGGGGGTGTTTGTAGTAAAGCAGGTTGGCATGGTTGACATAGACAGTTACCGGAAACAGTCCTCCGACCAAGAGATGCCTCCAGTGTTTGAGCCCTCGGATTAACGCCACAAGTTCCCTATTGTAGACGTCGTAATTCCGCTCTGCATCCAAGAAGGTGCAGGATAAGTATCCGACGACCTGGGGTTTGCCCCTCTTGTCCTTTTGTGTCAGTATCGCTCCACTGGCGTATGCTGAGGCGTCTGTTTGTAGCTCATAGGGGGTTTGAGCGTCCGGCTGTCTCAGTGCGTGTTACGATTCTTTCTTCTTCTCAAGTGGACGCTTCCGTTCCTCGCTTCTTACTTCCATACCCCACCTTGTTACGCCCATAACTCATCACGCGCCCAACCGTTTCCCATGATTCCTTCACCGCACGATAAGCCTTTACGCCCCCTTCCTTGTATATCAAAGTTCACGGCGCTCTTGTCTCAGCTGACTCCCACATGACCCTGCGCAATCGCCCTATTCCCTACTGTAGTTTCGCCTTTGTTCTACTTTTGCTTAGGACTCCACGTATTGCGCCATATGTTTGTTGCGTACAAACATCCTGTACTAGTATATAAGTCGCACGCTACCTAGCTTGTACGGTAGACTTGACTTCTTGTGTAATACCACATTGCTGTCAATCCACGAACGACTTTACGCTCGCTGTTTCGCTTGAGCACGACTTTGGTTCGCTTTTGCGCTTGAACCCCAGAACCCCCGACTATCACCCGCGTGTCTGAGGAGACCGTGTGGTGCTTATTCATCATCGAACTTGGTCTTAATCGACCGACTCGCATCCCGTCACCTTGGCTTGAACGACTTAGTGACGTGCACGTCGCACATAACGTTCCTGTGGTAACGTTACATTAAGTCAAGTCTCGCAACCCTGGCGACTAGTAGGAGTCGCATAAAATTCCAGCAGCAGTACATCGATCGGTACGCCACCGACGAACTCTCCAGCCACGAAAAGGGCGCAGTAATCTGGGAAGAGATTCACAACCAAGAGGGGTACTTCATCTTTGACGCCAAGAACCAAGAATACCACCAAGTTCACTACCTTGACGATCTTCGCCTTTGGGCTTACATTGACTACGACCCGAAGCAAGGAAGGTGGTACGCTTACAAACCTGTCCCTCCACAATTCGGCGCAGGACCCCTCGGGTCAACCAACATCACAGGAATCAACGTCGACCCAGACGAATCAACCACCCTCACTTCAGTACAGCCACAGATGGCCACCAACACTCAGGTCGCCACCAGCCTTACTACTGCGGGAGCCTCCAGCTCGAGCGGTGGAGGATCACATGCTACAGGAGGTCGATCGGCTGCTCAGACGAGCGGAGCGACTCATAGCTCTAGCACCCAGCCGACGACGGGGCCGAGCAGTGGCCCAACTGCTGGACCTGGTGGAAGCATACATGGTGGCGGTGGAGGCCCACCGGGCGGCGGTGCCACTGGTGGCGGCGGAGGTGGTCCGGGTGGCGGAGCCCCAGGAGGAGGAGCCCCAGGAGGAGGTGCGCTCCCCGTGGGCCCAGCCGGGGCAATACCTGCACCGGGAGGGGGCAAACTTGGGGGCAACCCACCACCCATCTTCGATGGAAATCGAGAGGAGAGTCGAAACTTTCTTCGATCCTTTCGAATTTATCGAGGGATGAACCCGACGGTGGAACAGCTCATGGTACCCTATTCACGAGCCATGACTTTCCTCTCCTATATGAGGGGACATCTGGTGGACGACTGGGTAGACGAGCAAACCGCGTGGCTAGACACCCAGATCACAGGAGGAGTACTGCACAACGAAGAAAACTTATGGAACACGGTCCTTGACCGGTTCACGAACGCCTACACCGACACCACTGAATGAACCAGAGCGCGCCAAGACATCAATAAGTTGAAGATGATTGGCGAAGACATCGACACGTACATTGCCAAATTCCAAAACCTCACGACAAAAGCCGGCTACAATCCAGATGAAGCCAATGTCATCGAGAAATTCCAAGCGGGACTCCCCGACAACCTCGTGATCAACGCTATACGCTTCCAACACCCAGTTACATGGGATCAGTGGAAAGACACGGCACGACTTCAGCAAGCTGAATATCTTATGCTAAAGCCTCGCCTTACGCGTAACCAACAAAACGAGAAACGAGGAGGTCACACCCGAGACCAATGGGTACAAGCCCTTAACAAGGCGCGTGACCCGAACGCCATGGATATTAGCCGCACTAGAGCCCGTGCCACCCTCACAGACGCTGAGAAGCAAAGGATGGTTGCGGAGGGGAGATGTTTCCGATGTGGAGAAAAGGGTCATATGTCGCGTAATTGCCCACAAAAAGGCACTCGCGCTGCGAAGACCACAAGCGATAGAGGAGCGCCTCCTCCCATCCCCACTACCCCCGCAGTATCACCTCCCCCCCTCGTTACTCGAGTCGCCATATCAGCAAACCGCGTACTGTCGAATGATGAAGCGGCTGACGCTCAGATCGCAGCGCTGGCCGCTCAACCAAAAGAGGTGCGGGACCTCTTGGTGGAAAAGCTTTTTGGAGGAAAGGATTTTCCGAACGCCTAAACCCGTCGGCCTGGGCAAAGGCGTTACATGTGTATTATAGCAGATATCGATCCATGCGAATCCCAGTTCTTTTCAAATCTGCAAACGCAACGGCTGAACGACAGGTCCTGTTGGACTCTGGAGCAACTGACAACTTTATTTGTGCGGAACTGCTCAAACGAACGCATCTCAGAACCCGGCCTGTCTCCGCTCCTATCACCATATGGAATGTTGACGGGACTTACAATCAAGATGGTGCAATAACCCAGTACACCGATTTAGCGGTGCGGACTGGTGAGTGCACGAAGACACTTCGTTTCCTAGTAACCAACCTAGGAAAGGATGAAGCGATACTGGGCTACCCCTGGTTCTCGGCCTTCGAGCCTGAGATAGAGTGGAGGAACGCCACACTGAACGAGAACTTCCAACCGGTTGTAATCTCCAGCCTGAACCTTCAGACTGACGCCATGCCATTGGAGGCCGCCATCAGGGCCTTGCAGATGTATGAACTCGATGAGGAGGCATGGGAACAGGTTGTGAATGAAGAATCGGAGCCGAATATCACCTTCCTGCGAAAAACGACCACCGCATCAGAACTCGCCCAGCAGGAGGTGGCAAAGAAACAGATCCGAACGTTTGATGAAATGGTTCCCCCGGAATATTGGTCACACCGCAAGGTGTTTAGTGAAGAAGCATCACATCGATTTCCCCCATCCCGTGTATGGGACCATGCCATTGAATTACTCCCTGACGCGCCCACGGCACTCGATTGCAAGGTGTATCCCCTCACCGCAAGCGAAGGAGAGGCACTCACGGCCTTCCTGAACGAACAACTTAAAAAGGGGTATATTCGCCCTTCAAAATCCGCCTACGCGTCACCATTCTTCTTTATCAAAAAGAAGGATGGAAAGTTGCGCCCGGTACAGGACTACCGACGCCTTAACGAACTCACTATAAAGAACCACTACCCCCTTCCACTCATCCCCGAGCTCGTCGATCGCATCCGAGTCGCCTGGCTGTACTCCAAACTAGACATCCGATGGGGATATAATAATGTTCGCATTCAGGAAGGAGATGAGTGGAAAGCGGCGTTCAAAACCAACCAGGGTCTGTTCGAACCGCGCATCATGTTCTTCGGCCTCACCAATTTCCCATCCACCTTCCAAACAATGATGGACACCATCTTCCGCGACCTTATCCTAACGAACGAAGTCATTGTCTATATGGATGATATCCTCATTGCCACCGCAGACGACAAACACCATCATCGAAAGATCCTCCACGAAGTACTACGACTTTGCGAAGAGCATGATCTCTACGTAAAACCGGAGAAGTGCGAGTTCGAGGTCTATGAAACGGAGTACTTAGGCCTCATCATTGGCCACGGGCGGTTACGGATGGACCCTGTTAAGGTCCGAGGAATCTGGGAATGGCAACCCCCGACAAACCTCAGGGAGGTCCGCGCCTTCTTAGGATTCTGCAACTTCTACCGAAGATTTATACAAGGGTTCTCCCAACTTGCCCGACCTCTTCATGACCTAACAAAGAAGGAGACCCAATGGTACTGGGGCGACATACAGCAGAATGCCTTTGAAGATATCAAAAGGCGCATATGCGAAGAACCAGTACTCTTATTCCCGGACCTTACCAAGCCGTTCGAATTGGAGGTTGACGCATCAAATGTCGCGGTCGGAGCAGTGCTGAACCAGCTAGGCACCGACAAAAAGTTTCACCCAGTAGCATTCCACTCCGAATCATTTACAGAGACGGAACAAAACTACGACATTTACGACTGGGAGTTACTAGCCGTGGTCAAAGCATTACGAGCATGGAGAACATACCTTGTAGGATCTCCTCATAAAGTCATCATCCACACCGACCACGCCAACCTCCAATACTGGAAAGAGCCCCGAAAGATCAACCGAAGGATCGCGCGCGAGTTCCTAGAGCTGTCAGAGTACGACTTCATTCTGAGACACGTAGCCAGGACGAAGAACGCGCGCGCAGACGCCCTGTCCAGGCGGTCGGACTACGAGTCCGGCGAAGGGGACAACACCAACGTCATCGTCCTACCAGCGGAAAGATTCATTCGAGCCACCCAGATGTCAATATGTGATATGGATATTTGGTCCCGGGTGGCTCAGAACGCTAGCAAGGAGGAAGCGGCACGATGGGCCGAACACCACAACCTCAAACAGCACGACGGGCTGTGGTGGAAAGAAGACGCATTAGTCATTGTCGGGGACAACGATCTTAAGCGGGGGGTAATTGCTCTCTTCCACGACTCTCCAAGCATGGGCCACCCTGGAATTGCCAATACACGCGAACTAGTACGACGCGATTATTGGTGGCCCACCATACGAGAAGACGTTGAAGAGTACGTCAAAGGATGCGCTGTATGTCAGACCAACAAGATCAACCCCCACCGACAAAAACCCCACCTATTCCCCATATCCACCAACCCGGAAGCAGAACCATTTGAAGTCGTTGCCATGGACTTTATTACCAAACTACCTCAGTCTCAAGGATTCGACTCCATCCTTACGATTACCGACCATGACTGTTCGAAGGCCGCGATCTTCATACCCTGTCACGAAACTATCACCGCTGAAGGAGTAGCTCGACTATACCTCCAACACGTCTACCCACACTATGGAATCCCACGCAAACTCATCACAGACCGAGACCCACGATTCATGTCCGCATTTATGAAGGGGTTGTGCAGTACACTTGGGATACGACAAAACATCTCCACTGCATATCATCCCCAAACAGACGGCCAATCGGAACGCACTAACCAGTGGCTGGAGCAATACCTGCGCCATTGGAGCAACGTGCAACAGGATAATTGGGCGGAAGCTCTCCCAGTGGCACAGTTTGCGCACAACTCTTGGCCAAATGCTACGACGAAGCACTCCCCATTTTCACTCATTATGGGATGGGAACCGCGAACCAATTGGGTTCCGAAACCCACCCCCACACCATTGGTCGACCAACGCCTAGACGAAATGACCACGAGACGACAACACGCGCAAGATTGCATCAAACACACGCAGAACCTTATGGCGAAAAGGGGAAGAAGCCGCTTTATCCCCTACGCCGAGGGGGCCCAGGTCTGGCTAGAAGGGACGAACCTCAAAACCTTCTACCCCACCGCGAAACTTGCCCCTAAACGTCATGGGCCTTTCCGAATTAAGAAGGCCTTATCAGAAGTGACGTACGAGTTGGAACTGCCAAACACGTGGAAGATACACCCAGAGTTCCATGCGAACCTTCTTACACCCTATAAGGAGATGGAACTGCATGGGAAGAACTTCCCGCGCCCTCCCCCTGAACTCGTGGATGGCGAAGAGGAATTCGAAGTGGAGCAGGTCATGGGATCGCGACTTCATGGACGAGGGCGCAAGCTCCAATTCCTGATCAAGTGGAAGGGTTTCCCCATGAGTGACAGCACATGGGAACCAGCTGACCATGTCAAACACGCACCAGACGTAATCGCAGACTTCTATCGCCACAACCCCACCGCTGATGGAGCAGGACGAAGGTTATAAAGACCAAGCGAACTAAGGGCAAAACCCCATCGCCCACCATGACAACTCCTACTTCCACCACTGCCCCAGCCAACAACCGACCTCGCCCACCGTCAGCCCTCATCCTTGAGCGCCTCACGGTCCCCTCACAGTCCGAGGGGATCCCGACCCCATTTGTGTCCCGAACACCGTACTCCGTTGGCCCGTCACGTCCCCTGACCCCTGTTCTTGCCATAGCACTCAACGTCTCCCCCACAAGCGCAACACCTCCACCATCATCCCCTCCCCCACTAGAACTCGCGGTAGCCCCCCTTTTGGAGGCACCCCCCGGCCTCACGCCCGTTGTCCCCATGTCACAGCTAGCATCTGAGCTCCCCCATCCCTACTCGCTGACTCCAGCGGCGCCCCCTCAGCAATTGCGACCGGACCCCTGTCTGGCGTCATTAGACGATGACGAGGAACCGGTTGACGAAGGGGATGGCGAGGAGTCTGATGACCCCGGACTTCCATTCTTCCTTAACGCTCCCGACACCCCGTTCTTCTTCCCCCTGATGATCCCATTGGAAGATGATACTACGAAAGTTCAAGCAAAGTATATTTACTATCGCCGGGACTATCGGGAGATCATCAGAACCCAGGGAAGGGGGAAGCCGTGCTACTGCCAGGAAGTCTACCTGTCCACGCCACACCCTACCGCTATGCACCCTGCCATTTCGCCTCACCAGCTCGCTGTATTCAGCCCGCAAGACCCACGCGCCGTCACCATCAACGAGGTTTTGAGCGAGCTCAAAAACCCCCGCCTATCGGCGGAGGTCGCGAGATTGCGGCAATGCCTTGGAGACAAAATTGCTCTGGACGTGCGCAGGGCGGATCTTCGCCGGCTCGAGCAGGAGGCCGTTCGCGACCAGTTTCACCTAGACACCAAGCTACAGGGCATCACGAAGCGCATGCAGTACGTGGGCGCCATCCCCCTCATCACCGACAAATTCATCAAGCTCACCACACACCCCATACGCCCCCGCCACTACTTCCCCGAACTCCCGCTTGTGCCACGCCCCGGAGGACCCCTTGAGATGCCGTGCCTTGTGGATGGGCCCAGTCGGACGCAGAAGCGGCGCAAGTGTTACTTGTGCAAGAAACGCGGGCACAAGATGGGGGAATGCCCCAGTCGACCACCAACTGGCGTCTGCGCCTGGTGTGCAAGTCGGGCTCACGCCTCTGAGAACTGCCTCATCCACTGCCTTGCGCCCATCACCCCGGCGTTCGAGGAACCCTCTGAGCGTCCTCGCTGGTGCGGGAAATGCCTGAGGTTTGACGCATGGCATGACGAGATCGAGTGCCCGCAGTACGAGGTGTGCAGGCGGTGTGGAGAGCGAGGCAGGTATTTGTTCTTGCGATGGCATGTGTGCCCGGTGGATGACCGGGATGATGAGACTAATGACCCCAGTGCTGACATGTACGATTACGTTGGCAGCGACTGCAGTCGTGGCGACTTCAGGTCTGATGGGGGGGTAATGTTACGATTCTTTCTTCTTCTCCAGTGGACGCTTCCGTTCCTCGCTTCTTACTTCCATACCCCACCTTGTTACGCCCATAACTCATCACGCGCCCAACCGTTTCCCATGATTCCTTCACCGCACGATAAGCCTTTACGCCCCCTTCCTTGTATATCAAATTTCACGGCGCTCTTGTCTCAGCTGACTCCCACATGACCCCGCGCAATCGCCCTATTCCCTACTGTAGTTTCACCTTTGTTCTACTTTTGCTTAGGACTCCATGTATTGCGCCATATGTTTGTTGCGTACAAACATCCTGTACTAGTATATAAGTCGCACGCTACCTAGCTTGTACGGTAGACTTGACTTCTTGTGTAATACCACATTGCTGTCAATCCACGAACGACTTTACGCTCGCTGTTTCGCTTGAGCACGACTTTGGTTCGCTTTTGCGCTTGAACCCCAGAACCCCCGACTATCACCCGCATGTCTGAGGAGACCATGTGGTGCTTATTCATCATCGAACTTGGTCTTAATCGACCGACTCGCATCCCGTCACCTCGGCTTGAATGACTTAGTGACGTGCACATCGCACATAACGTTCCTGTGGTAACGTTACAGTGCAGGTCTGCTGGTGGCTATGTCCAACAATTTGTTCAGGGCTTCTGTGTGCTCCGCCATCCAGACGAACGGGGTGTCTTTCTTGAGTAGGTTATTCAATGGACATGCTATGCTGGCGAAGTCTTTGATAAAGGGCCGTTGGTAGTTCAAGACCCCCAGTGTTGACCTGACTTGTCTGACTGTAGTCAGGGTGCACGGCCAGTCCCTGAGTCCGGATACCTTATCGTCTCCCATCCGGATGATACCCTGTTTGATAGTCATTCCCAAATAGTCGATCTCCTTCGTTTTGAACGCGCATTTGGATAGTTTGAGGAAATAACTTTCTTGTTGGAAGATTCTCAGCACTGCTTTGACTATGGTGCGATGTCATTCAGGATCGGCTTCTGTAGCTATGAGCACATCATCCATATAGACATAGAGTTCTCCCAGGTATTGGTCGAGTAAGGGCCAAAGCATCTGATTCATAGCCCTACAGAATGTGGCAGGCGAATTGGTTAAGCCGAAGAACATAACCATTGGCTTGAAGAGTCCGAGGGGCATTTTGAATGCCGCTTTCCACTGATCTCTGTCTTTGATTCTGATGTTATTGTATCCCCAGCGTATGTCAAATTTTGTGAAGAGACTCTTGTTCCCCAGGGAGGTTAAGATACTCTCAATAAGTGGCAACGGATACTCATCTCTTACTGTCCACGTGTTTAGTGCCTTGTAGTCTTGTACAGGTCTGAGCTTCCCATCCTTCTTTTTGATAAAAAATATTGGCGAAGCGTAAGGGGATTTAGATTCTCGGATATATCCCTTTCTTAAGTGTTCGGACAGAAAAACGTGAAGATGTTCCATTTCGGCAGGGTTCATTGGATACAATTTCGTCCCTAGACTAGTAGGCGCCCCTTCTTTTAGCACTATAGCATGGTCATCTTCTCTTCCGGGGGGGAATCTCTGGGCGGCTTCTTCCGAGAAGACAACGGCGTAGTCTGAATAGACTTCCAGGAGTGTCATCGTGTCGTCTGCACCACTTCCGCTTGCTATCGCCATCTTCTGGGCCACCATCTCATCGATCTGGACCCCTCCTTGTCTCAGTTTGAATGGCCCTCCGCTGTAAGTCCTCTTTCCCCAGTCAATGATTGGTTTATGACTTTCGAACCATGGGAGTCCCAATATGGCGTGGCAAGACCCGAGGTTGGTGACGAAGAACGTTAGCATTAGTTCGTTGTCCCCATCTCTGAGCATGAGGATGCATTGCTGTCTCAACATCCCATCGGCGTTTGCCATCCCGTCTGCATTTTGGACATGGATGTGTTCGATAGGTGTTGTTACGAACCTGAAGAGTTTGACTGCTGTATTGTCTATGAAGTTCCCCGAGGCTCCAGTATCCAGTAAGAGGGCGAGTTTTTGATTAGTTCCCGTCACCTTGGCTTGGAAGGTGAGTGAGTTTTCTCTGATGCTCTGAATGGCGTTGATTTCTTCCATTTCTTCCGTTGAAGTGTCTAGGAGGAGTGTTGAAATTAGTTCATGTCGTTCAGACGACCCAAGCTTGAGTAACACGTTGCGGGCATCTTGTAACGTCTACCACAGACGTTCGTCTGACTTAGACACTGTTGTGACGTGGGTTCCCTTGCGGGTAGTACCTGTGGTTGTCCAAAGATTCTGGGAAGACTGCAGGATGGGGCAAATACATGCCTAAGGAATCCTGAAACGTATAGAGAGTCTCTTGGATGGGGACGTTGGGCGGTGGACCGGGGACTTTGCGTATATATCTCCACCAAGGGTTATCGACGATGTAGTAACAGTGAGTGGGCCTTGCGGTACGCGAGTTGAGATATTCGAAGACTAGGTGACACGTGGTATTCGGCGGGTATGTCACGGTCGGCGTGTCTACCATTCATGAAGGAAGATGGAGACGAGGTCACGGGGATCCCTTCTTGGTCAAGAGGAATATGCCAGAGCTAGCTCACTTAGGGACTTCACGAGTCCCTAGCACAGAAGACGAGTAGAAGTGGTATTGGAAGAAGACCAAGATGGGGATCCTGGTCCATACTACTGTGAACTTAAATACAAGTAAGGGAGCCAGTTCTAGCTCCGCTTGAACTTGTACCGAACCAATAGCGTAAGTAGCGTAAACTAATAATAGAATGCGCAGTCGTCATCGTAATCCGAAACACGTACAACAATAGGGAACATCAGTCAGCAAGCCTAATCACGATCACGTACAACAATAGGAGTCATCAGTCAGCACAACACGAGGCAGTGAGATCCAAAGTCCATGACGTATTACTGCTAACGTGCCAAGTCATCACGAACATGTCAGAGTCCACAGCTGGTCTGGGCAGTCCGGGAACGAAACGTAACACATCTGATACGGTAGGGGCTTTGGCTTCTTCCTCTGTGGTGACATTATTGACTTTCTGGGTCTGGGGTTTCTTCGGGCATTTGTTCGATAGGTGTCCCTGGGCCATGCAGCGGAAGCATCATCCTTCTTTCTGGCATTTTTCTTTCTCTTCTGGGGTATGTTTCCGCTGCCAGGCTGGTTTTTTTTTCGGTTTGAACATTATCTACATCCATAGGGACTACTTGACTGTTGTTAGATCGTGTTGGCTTAGGCATCTGCGTGGGTCCGGTCTGCGGCACGCCCTTTCCTCCGTTTATCTGGGCAATGGCGTTTGTAATGGTGCGAAATCATTGTGATTCTTCCCTTGCCGCCTCCTGCCATTCCTTCATCGTTTTTGGCATTTTGGGCCTCCTGAGGCACCCGATCAGAAGGCCTTTCTTTAGCCCACGGTGGAAGAATTCAAGAGTGCCACTAGCATTGAGGTCCCAGTTCGTGGTGGTGGCCAGCCTTTCAAATGTGGCGATATATGAATCCACGTCATCGTTTTTCATGGTGAGTGAGATTAGCTGCTGATGAGCGTTCTGCTTGCTCAATGTGTCCATCCAAGCATCTTTAAAGGCCGTTTCAAAGGCGGTCCAGAGTGCCTCGTCTGCCTTGTCAAGCTTAGGTACGTGTGTAGTCATGCTCGTGTCAAGTTCCCTACTGATTTTATCTGCCCAGTCATCGACGGCGGGTCCGCGTATGTAGGACAGGGCCAGCCTGACCCGTGAATAGGGAGTAACCATGAGTTCGTGGTTTCGATTGATGCATTTATATTGATGGAATTCCCGCAAGAATTGCACACTCTTGTGCCTTTCACCATTGAATTCCTTAGGAGCTTGTCCTTTCAATGCTCCCGTCTCTGGTGCTGGCTTCATGGTCATAGTTGGTGGAGGAGCAGAGAGGAATGGGACGATGGGAGGGGCAGGGGGAAGGATCTTAGAGCGAGTATGACTCCTTCCTTTTTGTTGAGTGTCCGAGTCTGACGATGAGCTAGAGTCTTTGGTGATGCCTGTTCGCCACGTATGAGAGTCGGTTGATGTCTGTCCTAACGTTTGCAATCCCCACAATGCAGGGTTTTCGATGTGACTGGAATTATGCATATACCAGTCTTGTCCCTCTCCGTAGATTTCGTACCAGGCGTCCTCAGCCTCGAAATATTCAATGTCGATAGCTTGTCTGTTGCCAGCGATGACCCTGTATCCTCTGGTGCCTTCCCAGAAGGTTCCTCCTCCCGCTAGATTATTGATGCTAGGGGTGGTCCTACGTACAATGACGCGTCTTTCGGTGAAGTCAGTGGGGTCTAGTGCGGGTTTGATGAATGCGCGTTCTGGGGAAGCTTTCGGGGTGAACAGCGTCGATTGCACTTGTTCCAGGTTTGGCTCCACAGAAGCACTAAGGCTGGCTTCTCTGTCCGTGCCAAGTTCGAGTCATTTCAGATGTAACACCGTGCACAGCGAGCATGGGTCCGGGTGTTGGTCTTAGTTTTTGTTACGTCCCAGCCGGGACGTTTGGGGTTCTGTTGGGAGAAATTCAGAATAGAACTTCAGAAGGTGGATTTAGAGCAGGATCGATAGTGATGTCGGACTAAGGTATTTCACTTAGTCAAGAAAATGGTAGAACTGAGTGGGATGCGCTGTGCTCTCGAGATTGAGAAACAACTTGGCTGGAATTGCAAATGAAACTAAGACAAAGTGCTACTGTCTGAACTACGTGCTTTTATATCTTACAAACTGGGATTTTCTGTAACTATTTTCTGTAATTTACTAACACCACGTCAAGAGACTTGTGAGCTGTCATTTCACGTCACTTCCAACTATTCTCCGAATCTTTGTTACCATTGGGTCACGTGATCGTGACATTTTTTGTGTGGTCTTTCGACCTGCAACCATAACACTTTCCCTGCATCCACTTTTGATACTCTGCCTGGTTCTTGAAGAACTCGTCTTTCCCCTTGTTGCCTTGCGAACTTTGTTGGCACATAGCGTCAACTTGCATGGCATCCGGGTCATGAGACACAGGCAGGTTAGTCTTTCCAGACTTTTCCACACGGCACTGGCGGAGGCATTGGTCGATGAGAGTGGCTGTAGCCTTCAGGTCATTGAAAGTGTCTTGCTTCCGTTCGGTTGTGGCGAGAATGTCTTTAATCTCGTCGTTGAGACCGGTATAGAAGCGGTCACGGAGGTCAGCTTTGGACCATCCAGTTTGTCCGCTGTACTGCTCGAATATTGACGTATATTCGGCAATGGACCTCTTCCCTTGTCGTGTCTTTTTGAGCTCCTCCCAAGCGATGTCGCGTATGTCCATCGGGGAGAAGCGGCGGTTAAATTCTTTTACAAAATTGTCGTATATTCCCACGAAGGGGAATGAGCCTTGGTTGGCCGCCTCCAAATAGGGGAGAGCCCATGTCTTGGCTTCTCCTTCCATTAAGTTGAGGGTGGCGGCGATCCATCTTTCCTCTATCGGCATCCAAGATTGGAGGATCGGCTCCCAGGTATTGAGAGCTTCTCCTTGGGAACTTGCCCAATTGTGGAAGGCAGCAAGGAAATGATGGGCGTCCGTTGAGTTGCCTTTCCCATCCCATGCTTTTGGGCGGGCCACTATGTCCTTGCCTCCAACACGTTTGGGTTTGTCCTGGGTGGCGGCTACCTGCTGTGTCAGGTTGGAAACCTGTTGTGCTAGGTGGCCCATTGCCAACCCGAGTTGGTTGATCAGATTTATGCAGTCTTGGATGGTAGGGGGGAGAGATGGTGCTGGTGCGGGGGCCGGAGCAGGATCCGGCTGGGCGGTATGTGATGAGGATGATGAAGATGCCAACATTTTTTCTAGCTCTGCTTCTCGTGCCTTTTTGTCAGCCTCGTACTGTGCCTGACGATGATCTTGTAACAAGAGTAGTTGTTCGTCTGGCGAGAGGTCGTCCCAATCTTGAATTCACAACACGTATTCTCTTTCTGACTTTAAAAGAGGGGGGAGTGCAAATTTAGAGTGAACTCCTTTCAGATACTGAGCTTGCGCTTGACGAGCTTGCTGTTTCCCTTTGGGAGCCATGGTCTATTACGATGGGAGACGGGGGGTGGGATAGTACGGGGACGATTTCTTCTGCGAAGAGAATGAGGTCTTCGATGGTGAAGTCGGTTCTGGGAACGGTCATGGTTCCGGGATACTCTTCTTTGAGTACTTGACGTACATCAGGGAAGAAGTAGAGAGCTTGTACAATTGTTTCGGCTGTGGTACGGGGTGGTTTGTTTACTTGGAAGCCGTCGTACCAGAGATCCTCATTGACTAAGGTTGCGGAGGATGCTGCAGAGAGGTGCCTGACTGTCGGGGAGGAGGAGAGTGTTGAAGAGGGTGTAGGAGATGAGGGGTGTGGATGCGGCTCCTCAAGGACTCGAAGTGATGCTGTAGCAGAGGCTTCTGGGGATAATTGGGGTGGTGTTAAAGCTTGTCTCCTCCTAAAGAGACGTCGTAGGCGGGCACGAGTGTTTGCGAAGAAACGAGGCAGGGTGAAAATGTGAAGGTGGTTTATAAGACGTCGGGATACGACAGCCGCAAAATGCTAAGCTGAAGGTGTGCAGAGAGTCAGATCAAGCAAGACCGATACACAGTGGTGTTTCACACTGCGTGAGGCTGCGGTGATAACTGAACACTCAGGAATAATGAAGTGGGAAGTGTAGAGCCACAAGGCTGTCTGCCTCAGTCTTCTTGACCTGTTGGCTGCCTCTCACACCAAAGTGCTCTCAAACTTTTCTGTTTACTTCACGTACAGCTGTCACAGGCTAGGCCTGGCTGGCTCGAAGTCAAATTGCAGCTTATCTGGCGTGGTGACCAGTTCTGCAACCTGTGCCCAGAGCAGTCTACTGATGACCAGATAGACCCAATAAAGGCAAGCACACTGTATGCCGGTTTTACAGACACTACAAATGTACCACGACTGCACAGATTCTGCTTACAAAGGTCCACAGGCAAAGAGTGAGGTGGATAACACTAAGGACTGGTGGACATCTACCACCTAAGGGAGATCAAACGACTGGTGAGCGATGAAGGGCTCAAGAGTGTGAAGGAACTTGTCCTAATGTAGCGGTATGACTTAACACTACGCCAAGCCAAGTGAATGGGAGTGAACTGTCAAGGGTAAGACCCAAGCTTGACACAGAGATAAATCACGCGCTAGACCTACAGTCGACGTGGAGCAGGCGCACACTAACAAGACCTTTATTCAAGGTCAAAGCATGTGGTGTCACACGGTGGCAGGCTGAGTGGAGAACCAAGAGGACAAGTTAGATTGGAGATGGTAAGGAAGTACAAGAAAATGTGCACCTGAGTGGAGAACCAAGAGGACAAGTTGGTTCCACTCAGGACGCTACAGGCAAGCTTAAGTATCTACTGCAGCTGAGATTAAGTCAGAGCTTGAACACTGTTACTAAGTGTAAAGTAAGTAGCTATGACTAAAGAGCTGACATGTCGTGTCTATTAATAGCCTTATCTTTAGTGCTAACTGATGCACTGTCATCAAGGCTGACTACGTATGACGTGTCGCTGAGTGAAACCTAATACAGCACGTAATACATGCCTAGTAAGCATAATCTAGAGTGTACTAGAAGGTTCTATCCTTATCTACCAATCAGAGAGTCTGTCCGTATATGGGGTGTGACCATAAAGGGATATCCCTTGTATGGGTATGCTTTCCCATGGTCACGTGATCAGAAGTGCACAATATTTCACGTGACTAACTAGGGAACATGATGGCAGGTCATGTGATCCACAAAAGGCAAAAATGAACGCGTCCGTGACAATGGCCAAAGCCCACTGGATATCTGGTTGGAATGTGGCCAGCCATGGATATCCCAGGATGATGTCTTCTCCTCCTACGTCCATCACGAGGAATCTCATCTCCTTTCGGACCCCCTTGGTTTCTACTTCGAGATCCATGCAGTGGGTAATCTTGCCCCCTTTGTTGTGCATGCCATCAATGTTCCAGATCTTTCGATGATGGTCTAATTCCTTGAGGCCCAGCCTCATTCTTTGGACAAAGTCCAGATGGATAAAGTTGTTGGTGGCTCCGGAGTCTACTAGAGCTCATTTGTCGGCCATGGTGTAATTTGCGCATAGTGAAACTGGAACATGCATAGATTGATAGTGCGTTATGAACACAGAATTACACCGTAATGCCCTCACCCAGGCCATCGGGTTCAGGCACTTTGAAAATCCTCTCGCCCCATTAGGTCCCGGACTACCAAATCCCTGGCTTCTTCATCAAGGTTTCAGACTCCGTTTATCCAGCTGGTCGCCCGTTCTTGCGGCATTTCAGTGGTGGCGCAGGCACCATGGCTGCTGCCGCCGTCATCCTTGAACTGTATGAGGGGTTCTTTGTGCACGCTTTGCACTTCTTCAATGAAGGCCCCGCGTCCCTGGCGTGGCTGCCAGTTCGTGTTGTTGCACGGGCGGCGAGGTTGAAGGCATGTGTGTTGCATGTGCCCAAGTTTCCCGTAATTGAAGCAGGCAATGTTCATATCTACCACCCCCCAGTTCGGCTGTCTCCCTCCCTGCTGAGTGTAAGGGGGTTTGGTGTAATCGATTTCCTCTGATCCGGCAAGGCGAGCCCTTACTCTGCCTGGGGTGGTGTCCATGGCATCCAGGTGATTTCGGAATGCCTGCCATCCCTGACATGGTGGTTGCTGCAGACGATTTGGAGCATTGAACGTCCTTAAAGAGGTATTTCCCTGCTTACTGGGTCCCGGGGGTTTATGTCCCCCCAAATGTGTCTGCAAATGCATCCACTTGCACTGTTGCTCCAAAACCGCCACCTTCCATTGGGTGTAAGTGTTGGGGCTGTGGAAGTTGTATGCATTCTTGTAAAGTTCTACTGGGAGTCCACTGGTGAACTTGTCGAGGACAAGGGAGTCGTCAAAGCGATATCCTGCTTCTCGTACCGCCTTCTCAAACTTGGCGATGTAGGAATCAATGTCTTGTCCCTCCATTCGGAACCCTTTCTGGAGGTCTTGCTGGGTGCGTTCCCTTTCAAGGGTGTTGGCAAAGGTGTTACGGAAGCCGAGTTCGATGGCCTCCCAGATCCATTTGTCGTACGGTCCGTGCTTGGCTTTGTACGCTTTGACCCACTTGGTGGTGGATAGGACCCATTCATTAACATGGTCCCCTTGGATGTATGTGAGGAAGATCAGCGCTTTTCAATAGGGAAGAGTGAACGCAGGGTTGTCATAATTGGTTTCGACGAATAGTTCCCATTGAGTCAGGAACTGTTGAACCTTGGTGCAGTCTCTGGTGAGTTCCTTGCCCATGAACTTCTCAGGCTTGGTTCCGCTTGAGACGTTAGGTCCGGTGAAGAGGGGTTTTCCTGGATCTCCTCCTCCATCGTCTCCTCCTCCTGTGCCATGCCCTTCGGGCAGTGGTCCTTTTCCACAACTGATGCGCGCGGGTTCCTGGAACGTCATGGGCTGTTTGGTAATGGTGGTAGTCATATTGGTAGGGATAGACTCAGTGATTAATCCCAACTGAAGCTCTTCTTCTTCAGCTTGCGCTTCTAGAATGCGAATTTCCCCCGGGTCGCTAGCGAGCGATGGAGAGGGTGCGGGTGTTTTAGGTGTTGGTGAGCGGACTGGTTCTTCTTCTTGTCCGTCAAGCAGGCCCCACTGATCTCTTGTGGTTACTTTGCTTTGTAATATATCAAGCTTTAGGCCTGATCCTGCGGGTCTGACGATTTGTAGTTTGTAGTGGAGTGCATCCCACTTGAGTTCAGTCCAACAGACATGTTCGAAGTTGAATTCTACAGGGATGAGTCCTGTAGTGCCGTCTTTGTAGGTATATGGGACAATGTAGCCTGGGTCTCCTTGTTCAGTCTGCCAAAAGTGTAACGTCTACCACGGACGTTCGTCTGACTTAGACGCTGTTGTAACGTGGGTTCCCTCGTGGGTAGAATCTGTGATTATCTGAGGAGCCTGGAAAGACTGTGGGGTGAGGCCAATACGTGCCTGTAGAGTCCCGGTATGTGTAAAGCGTCTCTTGGATGGGGACGTTGGGAGGTGGGCCTGGAACCTTGCGAATGTATCTCCACCGAGGGTTGTCGACGATGTAGTAACAATGGGTGGGTCTGGCTGTGCGCGAGTTGAGGTATTCGAATACGAGGTGACACGTGGTTTCAGGTGGATAGGTTACGGTGGGCAAGTCTACCATTCACAAGGAAAGATGGAGACAGACGTCATGGGGATCCCCCTTGGTCGTGAGGGGATATGCCGGAGCTAGTTCACTTAGGGACACTGCGAGTCCCTAGCACAGAAGGCGAGTAGAGAAGGTGGTATTGGAAGAAGACCAAGATGGGGATCCTGGTCCGTCGTACTACGAACTTAAATACAAGTAAGGGAGTCAGTTCCGACTCCGCTCGAACTCGTAAGTAGCCAATAGCGTAAGTAGCGTACTCTAATAATAGAATGCGCAGTCGTCATCGTAATCCGAAACACGTACAACAATAGAACATCAGTCAGCAAGCCTAATCACGATCACGTACAACAATAGGGAGTCATCAGTCAGCCTAACACGCGGCACCGAAATCCGAAGTCCATGATGTATTACTGCTAACGTGCCGAGTCATCACGAACATGTCAGAGTTCACAACCGGTCCGGGCAGTCCAGGGACGAAACGTAACAAAAAGGCTCCTTTGAGGTATTGCTTGGGGACGTTGCATTCCCCTCTTCTGTCAATGTGATATGGGCAGAAAGGGATCCAAAGATCTCTGGTTGTTACTGCAGTGGAAGCCACGTTGAAGGATCTTGGTCTTAATGTAATGTCTACCACGGACATTGGCCTGACTTAGGCATCGGTGTAACGTGGGTTCCCTTCAGGTTGGAAGCGGTGATTGTCGGGAGAATCTGGGAATACCGCAGGATGGCATTGGTAGGCCCCGAGGTGGTCGTGATAGGTGTAAAGAGGAAGATTGAGCGGAACGTTGAGAGGGATGGAGGGGACTTTACGAATATACCTCCAACTGGGATGGTCGACAATGTAGTAACACTTGTAAGGTCTTGCGGTTCGAGAGTTGAGATACTCAAAGACAAGATGACACATAGTACCAGGCGGGTAAGTAACGGTCGGCATATCCACCATTCACAGAGGAACTGGGGAGTAGAAGTCATGGGGATCCCTTCTTGGTCTAAGGGATATACCGGAGCTAGTTCACTTAAGAGTTTCCAAGAACTCTTAGCACAAGAGACGAGTTAGACTGTGGTATTCGAAGAAGACCAAGATGGGGATCCTGGTCCGTAGTACTACAAGCTTAAATACATGTAAGGGAACCAGTTCTGGCTCCGCTCGAACTTGTACGTAGCCAATAGCATAAGTAGCATAGTCTAACAATAGAATCCGCAGTCGATATCGTAATCCCAATCACGTACAACAATAACGAGCATCAGTCAGCATAGTAATCCACAACACATACAACAATAGGGAGCATCAGTCAGCCAAACACGAGGCAGCAAGATCCAAAGTCCATGATGTATTACTACCGGTGTGTCGAGTCATCACGAACACGTCAGAGTTCGAAGCTGGGCTGGGCAGTCCGAAACCGAAACATAACAGGTCCAGCCATAAGAGCACTATACTCCGTAACACTCAAGGTGTCACGCCCCAGGTGTGCAACTTAGGGGATACTACATGTGCAAATCATATATGTATATAGACCCCTTCCTGTCCACTTGTTACCACAGGGACCTTCAGAGAAGGGCAAGCAGTCTTAGTGATAGCTTTAATCAGGGTCAAGCAGAGTCACGTCTGGGGTACTTCCTGGCGAAGGGTTTCCTGGAGAGCGTGTCCTAACCTTTAGGCCATCCTCAGGGGCTACTCAGGTTCACTAGTGGACAGGGGGCAGTTGTCACGATTTCCCTTTCTTTCCTCATGGACGCTTCCGCTCCTCGCTTCTTATTCCCATACCCCACCTCATTACACCCATAACTCATCACGTGCCCAACCGTTTCCTACGATCCCTTCGCTGCACGATACACCTTTACGTTCTCTTCCTTGTATATCAAAGTTCACGGCGCTCCGGTCTCAGCTGACTCCCACATGATCCCGCGCAATCATCATGCTTCCTACTATAGCTCTGCCTTTGTTCTGCTTTTGACTTAGGACTCCACGTATCGCGCCATATGTTTGTTGCTTACAAACATCCTGTACTAGTATATAAGTCGCATGCTACCTAGCTTGTACGGTAGACTTGACTTCTTGTGTAATACCACATCATTGTCAATCCACGAACAACCAGTACGCTTGCTGTTTCGCTTGAGCACGACTTTGGATCGCCTTTGCGCTTGAATCCCAGAACTCTCGACTACCACCCGCGTGTCTGAGGAGACCGTGTGGTGCTTATTCATCATCGAACTTGGTCTTAACTGACTACCTCGTGTCCCGTCACCTCGGCTTGAACGACTTAGTGATGTACACGTCGCACATAACGTTCCTGTGGTAACGTTACATTAAGTCAAGTCTCGCAACCCTGGCGACTAGTAGGAGTCGCATGAAATTCCAGAAGCAGTACATTGATCGGTATACTACCGACGAACTCTCCGACCATGAAAAGGGTGCAGTCATCTGGGAGGAAATCCACAACCAGGAGGGATACCTCATCTTTGACGCAAAAAACCAAGAATACCACCAGGTCCATTACTTCGACGACCTTCGCATTTGGGCCTACATTGATTACGACCCAAAACAAGGACGGTGGTATGCATACAAACCTGTCCCTCCTCAATTCGGCGCAGGACCCCTTGGGTCAACCAACATTACCGGTATCAATGTCGACCCAGACGAATCAACCACCCTTACCCCAGTACAGTCCACGATGGCCACCCACACTCAGGTTGCCACCAGCCTTACTACCGCGGGAACCTCCAGCTCGAGCAGTGGAGGGACACATGCTGCAGGAGGTGGACCGGCTGCTCAGGCGGGCGGAACGACTCATAGCTCTACCACCCAGCCGACGACGGGGTCGAGCAGTGGCCCAACTGCTGGACCTAGTGGAGGCGTACATGGTGGCGGTGGAGGCCCACCGGGTGGCGGTGCCCCTGGTGGCAGCGGAGGTGGTCCGGGTGGAGGAGCCCCTGGCGGCGGTCCCCCAGGAGGAGGTGCAATCCCCATGGCCCACCCCGGGGCAGTACCTGCACCGGGAGGGGGCAAACTTGGGGGCAACCCACCACCCATCTTTGATGGAAATCGAGAGGAGAGCCGAAACTTTCTTCGATCCTTTCGAATTTATCGAGGAATGAACCCCACCGTAGACCAGCTCACAGTACCCTACTCGCGAGCCATGACCTTCCTCTCATACATGAGGGGGCATCTGGTAGACAACTGGGTAGATGAGCAGACCGCGTGGTTGGACACCCAGACAGTAGGAGGAGTACTGCACAACGAAGAAAACTTATGGAACACGGTCCTTGACTGGTTCACGAACGCCTACACCGACACCACCGAACGAACCAGAGCATGCCAAGACATCGATAAGTTGAAGATGATTGGCGAAGACATCGACACGTACATCGCCAAATTCCAAAACCTCATGACAAAAGCCGGCTACAATCCAGACGAAGCTAACGTCATTGAAAAGTTCCAAGCAGGACTTCCTGACAACCTCGTAATCAACGCCATACATTTCCAACACCCAGTCACATGGGATCAATGGAAAGCAGCAGTGCGGCTTCAGCAAGCCGAATACCTCATGCTGAAGCCCCGCCTTACACGCAACCGACAAAGTGAAAAACAAGGAGGTCACACCCGAGACCAGTGGGTCCAAGCCCTTAACAAGGTGCGTGACCCAAACGCCATGGATATTAGCCGCACTAGAGCCCGTGCAACCCTCACAGACACTGAGAAGCAAAGGATGGTCACGGAGGGGAGATGTTTCCGATGCGGAGAAAAGGGTCATGTGTCGCATAATTGCCCACAAAAAGGCACTCGCGCTGCTCAGACCACAAGCGACGGAGGAGCGCCTCCTCCCGTCCCCTCTACCTCCGCAGTATCAACTCCCCCCCTCATTACTCAAGTCGCCATATCAGCAAACCGTGTACTGTCGAATGATGAAGTGGCTGACACTCAGATCGCAGCGCTGGCCGCTCAGCCAAAAGAAGTACGGGACCTCTTGGTGGAGAAGCTTTTTGGAGGAAAGGATTTTCCGAACGCCTAAACTCGTCGGCCTGGGCGAAGGCACTACACGTGTACTATAGCAGATTCCAATCTATGCGAATCCCAGTTCTTTTCAAATCTGCGAATGCAACGGCCAAACAACAGGTCCTGTTGGACTCTGGAGCAACCGACAATTTTATTTGTTCGGAACTACTCAAACGAATGCACCTCGGAACCCGACCCGTCTCCACTCCTATCACTATATGGAACATTGACGGGACTTACAACCGAGATGGTGCGATAACCCAGTACACCGATTTAGTGGTGCGGACTGGTGAGCGCACGAAGACGCTTCGTTTCCTGGTTACCAACCTAGGAAAGGACGAAGCGATCCTGGGCTACCCCTGGTTCTCGGCCTTTGAGCCTGAGATAGAATGGAGGAATGCCACGCTGAACGAAAACTTCCAACCAGTTGTAATCTCCAGCCTGAATCTCCAAAGCACTGCCATGCCAGTAGAAGCCGCTATCAGGGCTATCGAGGCGTATGGGCTTGATGAGGAGGCATGGGAGCAGGTTGTGAATGAAGAACCGGAGCCAAGCATTGCCTTCCTGCGAAAGACAACGACAGCGTCAGAACTTGCGCAACAGGAAGCGGCAAAACGACAGGCTCAGACGTTTGAGGACATGGTTCCCCCAGAGTACTGGCCACACCGAAAGGTGTTCAGCGAGGAAGCGTCACATCGATTTCCCCCACCCCGTGTATGGGACCACGCTATTGAACTGCTCCCCAACGCACCTGCCGCCCTCGACTGCAAGGTGTACCCCCTGACAGCAAGCGAAGGAGAAGCACTTACAACCTTCCTTAACGAACAACTCAAAAAGGGGTATATCCGCCCCTCAAAGTCCGCTTATGCATCATCTTTCTTCTTCATCAAAAAGAAAGATGGGAAACTACACCCAGTGCAGGACTATCGACACCTTAACGAACTCACCGTGAAAAACCACTACCCCCTCCCGCTCATCCCAGAACTCGTCGATCATATCCGAACTGCACAATTGTACTCGAAACTGAACATCCGATGGGGATACAATAATGTCCGCATTCAAGAAGGGGACGAGTGGAAGGCGGTGTTCAAAACCAACCAAGGATTGTTTGAACCACGCGTCATGTTTTTCAGCCTTACCAACTCTCCATCCACCTTTCAGACGATGATGGACACTATATTCCGTGACCTTATCCTCACCAATGAAGTCGTTGTTTATATGGATGACATCCTCATCGCTACTGCCGATGACAAAGACCATCACCGAAAGGTCCTCCACAAGGTATTGCGACTCTGCGAAGAGCACGACCTCTATGTAAAACCGGAGAAGTGCGAGTTCGAGGTCTATGAGACGGAGTACCTAGGACTCATCATCGGCCACGGGCGACTGCGAATGGACCCCGTCAAAGTCTGAGGAATCTGGGAATGGCAACCCCCGAAGAACCTCAAGGAGGTTCGTGCGTTCCTAGGATTCTGCAACTTTTATCGAAGATTCATACGGGGGTTCTCCCAACTGGCCCGACCCCTCCACGACCTCACGAAAAAGGAGGTGCAATGGCATTGGGGCAACGCACAGCAAAACGCTTTTGAGGACATCAAAAAGCGCATATGCGAAGAGCCCGTGCTATTATTCCCAGACCTCGCAAAGCCCTTCGAGCTAGAAGTAGACGCGTCAAACGTCGCAATCGGCGTGGTGCTGAATCAGTTAGGGCCAGATCAGAAGTTCCATCCTGTAGCGTTCCATTCCGAGTCTTTCACGGAAACGGAACAAAATTACGACATCTATGACCGGGAACTACTGGCTGTGGTTAAAGCACTACGGACGTGGAGAACGTACCTCGTAGGGTCCCCTCACAAAATTATCATCCACACCGACCACACCAACCTCCAATACTGGAAGGAGCCCCGAAAAATCAACTGGAGGATCGTGCGAGAGTTCCTGGAGCTATCGGAGTACAATTTTATCCTGAGGCATGTAGCAGGAACGAAGAACGCGCGCGCAGACGCCCTGTCCAGGCGGTCGGACTATGAATCCAGCGAAGGGGACAACACCAACGTCATTGTCCTGCCAGCTGAAAGATTCATCCGAGCCACCCAAATGTCAATATGTGATATGGATATTTGGTCCAAGGTGGCCCAGAACGCAGGCAAGGAAGAGGCGGCACGATGGGCCGAACATCACAATCTCAAACAGCACGACAACTTATGGTGGAAAGATGACGCGTTAGTCGTTGTCGGGGACAACGATCTTAAGCGGGGGGTAATTTCCTTCTTCCACGACTCCCCAAGCATGGGCCACCCCAGAATCGCAAACACACGTGAACTAATACGACGTGACTACTGGTGGCCCACAATACGAGAAGACGTCGAAGAATATGTTAAGGGATGCGCCGTATGTCAGGCCAACAAAGTCAACCCACACCGACAAAAGCCCCACCTATTCCCTATATCCACCAACCCCAAGGCTGAACCGTTCGAAGTCGTGGCCATGGATTTCATTATGAAACTACCCCCGTCCCAAGGTTTCGACTCTATCCTCACAATCACAGACCACGACTGTTTGAAAGCCGCAATTTTCATACCATGCCATGAAGCCATCACTGCCGAAGGAGTAGCACAACTATACCTCCAACATGTCTACCCCCACTATGGGATACCCCACAAACTCATCACAGATAAAGACCCACGATTCACCTCCGCATTCATGAAAGGATTGTGCAGTACATTGGGGATACGACAGATGTCACGTGCACGTGACACATGACCAAGACGGAATTAACCCGGAGAATTGACGTGGCTGCCAGCGCATGAGTCTCGCTAAGCAAATGACCTCTTTAACAGAAAACAGTCCCGTAAAACACCAGTCTGTACGAGTATATAAAGACCAGTAGTAGTAGCCTTGTCTCCTTGTCTCAGTTTCGTTTACCTACGAATCCAAGTCCTGATTGTTCTCATCGCGAGTGCATAAGCGACGCCCCTCTCGACTCGATCATTCTCCCAAGTGGACTTAATACGTCTGCTCATCGATCCATCTATTGAACTCTAAGCCAGATCACTATCAGAGTTCACGCCCACTCCGCCCTAAACCCACGGGCGTAATTCCGCAGCTTTACCGAACGTTCCTCGCGGAACGTAACAAAAACTGAGACCTACCCCTTGGACCCGCGCTCGCTGTGCGCGGTGCTGAATCTTGTACGCGGCACGGACTGTGAGGCCAGCTTAGCGCCTCCGCGGAGCCAACCTGGAACCAGCGCGATCGACGCTGTTCACTCCGAAACCTTCTTCTGAGCGCGCATACATCGAGCCCGCTCTCGACCCCGCCGACTATACAGAACGACGCGTTGTCGTACGCAGAACCACCCCGAACATCAACAATCTATCGGGAGGAGGAAGCTTCTGGGAAGCAGGCAGAGGCTACAGACTCATTGCTGGAGACAGACAGGCTATTGACGTCGAATTCTTTGAGGTCGAAGACGCTTGGTACGAAGTGTACGGCGAAGGACGAGACTGGTACACCCACAACTCTAGTCGCGTAGAAAATCCGTCTTTGTGGGGACTACAGACTCTAGGCTATACCACGAACGACGCTCATACTTGGCGAGCACACGAGACAAAAGACTCTAACTCATCGTCGTCAGATCAGGATACGACAGGAAAGAAAACACATACTCGTTCTAAGATCCTCCCTCCAGTCCCTCCAATTACCTCGTATTTTACCTCCATTCCCCCGACCATGACTACTAAAGCCGACACTGGAGCTCTGAAAGGACAGGCTCCGAAAGAATTCTCTGGGGACCGACAGAAAAGCGTACAGTTCTTGCGAGAGTTCCATCAGTACAAACGAATCAATCGAAATCACGAACTTATGGTGGTACCTTACTCCCGAGTCGGTCTAGCCCTGTCCTACATACGGGGGCCCACTGTCGACGACTGGGCTGATAAAGTCAGTCAGGAGCTGGATGCCAGTGTAACGACTCAGGTCCCTAGGCTCGACGAAAGCGACGAGTCGCTCTGGACCACGTTTGAATCGGCGTTCAAAGCCGCCTGGACGGATACACTGAGCGAGCAGAACGCGCATCAACAACTTATCTCGCTCACCATGAAGAGCGAGGATGTCGACTCTTACATCGCAACGTTTGAACGCCTGGCAAAGGCAGCTAATTGGGACTTAGACGCTAGCGGAACCCTCGAGTTCTTCCATCGGGGATTGAAGAAAGGTCTCTTGATCGGCTGTCTACGACGACCAAAAATGCCTAAGACCATGAAAGAATGGCAGGAGGCCGCGAGAGAGGAGTCACAGCGATTCCGTACGATTACGAATGCCATCGCTCAGATCAACGGGGGGAGGGGAGTCCCTCAGACGGGCCCCACGCAAACCCCGAAGGCGGCTCGCACTAGCAATAGCAGTCAGGTGGTTCCGATGGACGTAGACAATGTCCAGACAGGAGATAAGCCTGCGTGGCAGCGAAAGCGTACCCCCGAAGAGAAGGAAAAATGTCAGAAAGAAGGACGTTGTTTCCGCTGCATGGCGCAGGGACATCTATCGAACAAATGTCCAAAAAAGAGTTCTGGGCAGCGGGTCAATAATGTAACAACAGAAACGGAGAAGAAAGAGGAACTCTCGGTCCCTACTGTGGCAGACGCGCGTCAAGTCCTACTGAAACTCGGCTCCTCGGAACGACACGAGCTCATTTCCGCTCTCCTCTTAGACACCTCCACAGACGACGCGGAGGAAATCAATACCCTGCAGAGCATACGGGAGAACTCATTAACGTTCCGGATCGCTGTGACCGGGACCAATCAAAGCTTCAACGTACTATTAGACACCGGAGCTTCGGGGAATTTTATCGATCATTCTGCGGTCAAACTGTTCGGATTTGTCGCGACCCCGATAGCTCGAATCGACGTGCGGAATGCCGACGGCACGCCTAACGTCCATGGAGCTCTAACCCACCAATGCTTGCTAACGCTGAGAGACGGAAAAGAGAAACACGTACTGCTGTTCTTCGTTACGAACTTGGGGTCTTGCCGGATGATCTTAGGTCTGCCTTGGTTTGAACTCCGTAAACCCACCTTTGACTGGGGGAAGAAGACATACGATGGAGGACCCCTCGAGATCGGACAATTTGGGGAGGAGATTAACGAGACGGTGGCGCAGAGAATGGCGATCGCCAGCGGAAGCGGTGCCAACGAGGATACGCAACTGCCAGACGTCTATTCGGACTTTGCCGTAGTATTCTTGGAAGCTGCCGCGCAACGATTCCCGCCTAGTAGGGAGGATGACCACGCGATCGTGCTAAAAGAAGGGGCTCCTACTAATCTTGGAATGAAATTGTACCCTATGCATAACTCTGAAATGGAACATCTTCGCGCTTTCCTGACCGAACACTTAAGTAAAGGATACATACGAGAGTCCAAATCACCCTATGCCTCGCCATTGTTCTTCATCAAGAAGAAGGATGGAAAGCTCAGACCGGTTCAGGACTATAAAGCCCTCAACACCTGGACCGTACGAGACGAATACCCTCTGCCGCTGATCGAAGGCATCATCACGTCCTTAGGGAATAAAAACCTATTTACCAAGTTCAACATAAGATGGGGGTATAACAACATCCGAATCAAGGACGGAGATCAGTGGAAGGCAGCGTTCAAAACGCCTCTCGGACTGTTCGAACCCATGGTCATGTTCTTCGGACTGACAAATTCGCCGGCTACATTTTCCTGGGCGATGAACAGGATGTTACGATCCCTACTCGACAAATATCCCGGCGAACTTTACGTCTATATGGACGATGTGCTGATCGCCACAGAAGGGAATATTGAACGCCACAGGGATATCGTAAGAGCCGTACTCGAGGTATTCGTCAGAGAAAGCTACTTTCTGAAACTATCCAAATGCGCATTCGAAACACGCGAAATCGACTATCTCGGCATGACGATCAAAGGCGGAATAATCCGGATGGGAGATGACAAGGTTAGCGGATTAAGAGACTGGCCCAGAGAATTGTCTACCGTCAAACAGGTCCGATCCACGCTGGGGGTCCTTAATTACCAACAACCTTTCATTCCAAGATTCGCCGAAATAGCCAGACCGCTGAACAACCTACTAAAGAAAGACACTCCTTTCACGTGGACATCGGAGCATACGAAGGCATTGACAGAGTTATTACGTATCGCGACGAGCCGCCCAGCACTGCGACAGCCGGATCCCTCCCTTCCTTACGAATTGCAGACAGACGCGTCAGCCTTTGCGTCAGGGGCCATACTAACGCAAAAGGACCAACGGGGAAAGCCTCAAGTGGTGGGGTATCTATCCAAAACATTCTCGGATGCAGAGAGGAACTACGACGTATACGATAGAGAATTCCTCGCCCTAGTCCGCGGCTTGGAGCACTGGCGCCACCTCTTGGTGGGCAGCAAATTCCCGGTAGACGTCTACATCGATCATGTGAACCTGCTGCATTATAGACATCCGCAGAAGATTAGTAGACGTGTTGCCAGATTAGTGAACGTCCTTGCCGATTACGATCTCAGGTTGATCCACAGACCGGGTACTCTGTTGCAGGCTGACCCACTGTCTCGTCACCCGACATACGCTCCGGAAGGTGTAGACGACAACACCAATGTGTTGGTCCTCCCTCAATCCTTATTCATCGAACTTCTATCGATCACTACCCTCGACGATCGCCTGCGTGCCGCGCAGATGACACATGTGTCAACCCTGACCGACCTGATGAACAGAGGGGTTATTCGCTCGGAAAACTCATTGTACTTCCGCGACTCCCGCCTCGTCATCGTGGACGATGTGGACCTTAAGAGGGGGGTGATTTCATCCTTTCACGACGCCCCGACAGCGGGACACGCGGGAGTCACCAAGACACTGGACGCGATACAGAGACACTACTGGTGGCCCAAAATGAAACAAGACGTAAACGACTATATAACGGGATGTGCCCTCTGCCAAGCAAATAAAAACATACCAAACCGACCCAAAATCCCGTTGAATCCGATTACGCATGAAGAAGCGCAACTACCGTTTCAAACTATCGCCATGGACTTCATAACGAAACTACCGATCTCGGAGAAATACGACACGATCTTGACGATCTCAGATCAGGGTTGTACCAAGTGCAGTATCTTCATCCCAGTGCTCGGAAAAGATCGATGCGTTAGGAGTCGCACGACTCTACCTCGAAAAAGTACTCCCTCACTATGGACTCCCACGGAAAGTCATATCGGACAGAGATCCGCGCTTCACCGCCAGAGTGTTCAAAGAGATCATGAAGATACTACGAATCGAGCAGAATCTGAGTACCGCTTATCATCCGCAGACGGACGGTCAGTCGGAACGGACCAATCAGAGACTAGAGCAATACCTTCGTATCTTCAGTAATCACCGAGACGACTGGGCACGATGGCTGCCAATCGCGCAGTATACACTTAACGCATGGAAGTCGGAAACCACGAAATGCACCCCGTTCGAACTACTCTTCGGATTCACCCCTAGAGTTCATCAACCAAACAATTGCAAAACAAACTCGGAAGCAGCGACAGATCGACTACAGCGACTAGCGGATGTCCGAAAGGTGGCAGCAGAAGCGATGAAACGGGCACAAGAATCGTGGGTCGAAGAGGTAAACTACGAGGGGTATAGCGTCGGAGACAAAGTGTGGTTAGAAGCCAAGAATCTGAAAACGACCCACCCCACTGCCAAACTAGCCCCGAAGAGATATGGACCATTCCTGGTGGCAAAGGTCCTGTCTAGGGTGGTATATCAGCTGGTCCTCCCGGTTCGATGGAAAATACATAACGTATTCCACGCCTCCTTACTTCTCCCGTATAAGGAAACGGAAATGCACGGTGAGAACTTCGAAGAACCGCCTCCGGACATCATCGACGGAGAAGAGGAATGGGAAGTAGAAGAAATACGTGGGGAACGGCGCGTCGGTAGAGCGCGGAAGCTTCAATACTTCATCCACTGGAAAGGGTATTCGGACGCTCACGACAGCTGGGAATTAGCCTCCGACGTACACGCACCAGACCTGGTTCAAGAGTATAAAGACAGGAAGCGGGGGGTGCAAGTCAATGCCATTGAGATGGATCCCTTCGGTTACGGTTCACGGCATCCTCCTCTACACTATCGCGTCCAACACTGGGAATTATCCCCGGTCGACACTGACTATATTGAGCGGCAGGTAGAAGCGTGGTCTTGGGTGGCCAATGACCACGACGCACGGGCAGACTCGCCTCGCACTAGGGACGACTCGTTCGGCTACGCGTCGTACAGAGAACCTGATGGACGCTGGAGACGACACTCTAGGGCTCGTGCTAACCGTCGCGAACGACTGCAGCGGGACAAAGTCGAAGAGCTTGTAGCTGAGCGCATCAGGGTTCACGGTGTCTATCCCGACGACGACCCTCCCCCGATCGTTTATCCGGAGCTTACACCATCCCCCATCATACCACCATCGACCGTTGCTCCGAGTACCGTATCCTCTATCCCCATCTCTCGCCCCGGGGCCTCCAGCGTTGCTGGGAACGAAGCCCTAGACCTCCGACCGGCATATACTCCGGCACCCGAACACCCGGGTCCGGGCTGGCGAGTTGTGCGCCGGAACGAACCTTACGCATTCGAGATTCCCCTCGAAAACGGAACCCGGAAACAGATAACATACATTAGGTTTGCGATCAATCAACGAGAGCAGCCTGTGATCCTGGGGACCGAGGGACTCAACAAACCTCAGTACTTTAAACCACTCTACGCCCTCCCTATGCCTCCCCGAACTGAAGTCGGGACACCGGAGGGACACTCGCTGGCCTTGTTTTCAGACGACCATCCGGCCCGGCACGAAGTAGATTGAGCCCTGGCCCTGGTAGCGGACCCTGGTGCGGCAGGGGATATCCACCGCTTCAGGCTGTCGATGCGAAGGAAGCAAGACTTATTCGCGCGAATGCGCGATTTAGACATTGCGTGGAACGATTGGCTGGCGGAGGCGGAGGGGATTGACTCTCGTGTACGAGCCTCGAACATTACTTCACGCATCTACCCCTATCTTCCTCAGCCCTTGCCCCGTGGACTGGACGTTTATCACATTACTGAACTCCACTCCAACGACAGACGCTTTCGAGCGCACATGGACCACTTAGATGGCCTCGTCCCTCTTCCCGTCCCACCACCGCGCGCAAGGGAATCGACGGTGACTCGAGACCCACGTGTCGCGCGACCAATATTACACGATGAAGAAGTTCGCGGGACTATATGTCTCTATTGTAGTGGAGGGCACACCGCGCGGCATTGTCCAAGACCCCACGTTCTATGCGGAGAGCATTCGACACGATGCCACGTCCCGGTTCACCACCCCGGGTTCGGGACGTCTTGCCCGGCCCGTGTCTTACACTCTCCTCGACCGGAACCCTACGACCGTACTAATCCGGATAGGATACGACGCATTGACTGTAACGCTACCACAGCGTTTAGTTCGACTTGAACTTGAACAAGGGCGTTCACGACTTAGCTGGTCGTAGACACTCGCGTAGTGTCTCAGTGATCCCGTAGAATACTACCAAGGCAATCCACAAAAGGCGCCCCAATAGTACTAAGGCAACTCCGACTTGGTGCGTCGACAGGTCCAGGGTCTTAGACTCGAAGGTCAAGACTTTATAAGAACGTTATCCCCTTTAGAAGAAGAGAGGGGGGTGGGACTCTGAGGCAGGAGACGAATAAGACAGTGGTATTGAGAAGAAGATCAAGATAGCGTCTCTTGGTCTTCGCAGTCCACCATTTATACATATTGAAGAGGCAGCTTTAAAGCTCCTCTCGAACGTAACTACTACTAGCGATAATAGCTCGAACCCTACTACCGTTATCCTAGTAATGAGTCATGCTAGCAATCACATGCTAACACGACGCGCTGACTGATCCTACTGTCCATGACTAATTTCTACTTACTACCGTAGTCATAACCGTATAGTAAGCGTTCACTTCAATCTTCGTACCGTGATATGAGTCCAATCGTGACATCACCCCCTTTTCAGGAGCGACGCCCACGTCGCCGGCAATCGCCGGTTCCTCCCATCCATCCCGCCTGTACTTCCTCTATCCTATCCATCGCGTTGGCCATCTCCAACCGGAACTTGCTCCGAGATAACTCCCCCTTGATGCCCCCCAACGCGGCGGCGAGTTGGTGGAGCCGCTGCTCCATCCGCTCTGCCTCGTACGCGTACGACCAATACCGGTGAAGCTCGGCCTTGAGGCTCACGTCGTGCAGCTCCTCGAGGGCACGATCGACGCGAGGGCGGTCGTGGTATCCGCCGGCAAAGATCATCAGATCTTCCTGAGGGTAGTGGGGCTTACCTCGGGCCCAAACTTGCGGTTCCGCGTAGAGCGGCTTCGAGTACACCTTCTCACTGTCCTCCGTGAGCCCCAGCACCAGGGGGTCCGCGTTCATGATGACTTGAATGAACGCGGCCTGGCGAGTACGCCCCTGGCCGTCGGTGATCGGGTAGTGAACAAAGTTCTCCCCGCGGTTGTGAATGTAGCCGTGAGGGGCTGGCCCTAGGGTTCGGTGTCGGAGTTGAAGGAGAGGGAAGAGGGGAGGAGCGTCTGCTCGGACTCCTCCTCGGTACAGGGGACGCCCCGTGGTGTCGCATGCGTATGGGGTCTCGTTGGGGTGGTCAGTGTCGGTGGCAGTGATGATGAGCGGGTGCTCATCTGGGTAGTAGTCCTGGAGGCTTCCCCGCGCCTGCTCCAGTATCGTCTCATTCGCTCCACGGCCCCTGCTTTCCTCCTCGCCATCATCTCCGACCGCCGTTCGGTCGCCCTCCGAAGCTGCTCCTCCTTCCACGCCCGCGCCACCTCCAACCACTTGCGTTCCCTCTTCCAATCTTGCCATCGTGACGTCGCCGGTGACGGGCTCTTCCGCCCACTGCTCCACTCGGACCGGGAGAGGTCGAGGTGAGGACACCTCACTGTTGCAGAGAGCTGCACGAAGCCTGTCAACTTCGGGCGTCGTGAGTGGAGTTTGGTTGAGGCGCTGGCCGTCGTCGGTGACCAGCCACCAGCCTGCGGGGTTGCTGGTGTCGGGGGTGTACTCGGCTGGAACGAGGGTCTGGAGGGCTTCGACGAGCTCTTGGTGGGTGATGGGGCTCGTGTTTGAGGCAACACGAGCGATGGCGTCGGCGGCAGAGGAAACGGACATTGTTGCGAGTAGGGAAGAGAGGAAGCCAGCGTGGTAGACGAGAGAGGATGATGGGGATTTCGTGGAGATCCTTCGAGCTTTTGAGTCTCGCGTGATGCGGGGGTTTAACTTTTGGTACTCAGCTAATGCTTCATCCGCGAACACGTCATCCTTGTCGACCCACTGATTCTCCGAGTCGGAGTATCCTTTCCACTTGATCAGGTACTGGAGGCGTTTCCTTCTGCCGAAATGCCGGTGGTCCAGAACCTTCTCGATTTCGTATTCCTCTTCTCCTTCCACTAGGTCCGGTGGTGGGCGCTGGAAATTTTCTCCGTGCATGAGCGTCTCGTGATAGGGTGTGAGAAGATCGATGTGAAACACGGGGTGTATGCTCCACTGTGTGGGAAGTTCTAGTTGATAGTTTACTGACGACAGAACCCGCGTGATCTTAAAGGGGCCATGCCGTCTTGCCGCTAACTTTGGTGTCGGTTGATTGGTTCGTAAGTGTCGTCCTTCTAGCCATACGTAATCTCCGATTTGGAATTTGGGCGTGTCTCGGTGCTTGACCCACATGGATTGCGCCTTTTTGATAAGGTCTTGGGCTTCCTTCCGTGCTTCTCGGAATTGTTCTATTCTCGTGGTGACCTGCGGGATAGGGGATGGCTTATCGAGCCAATCAGCGCGTGGGTCGTATCCCATAAGGAGGGAGAACGGGGACTTCCTTGTTGCTTCGTGGGGCCAGTTGTTGTGCGCGAACTCTGCGATTGGTAGAAGGGCCGCCCAGTTGTCTTGTCGCTCGTTTGCCCAAAAGCGTAGATATTGTTCTAGCCACTGATTGGTGCGTTCCGACTGCCCATCGGTTCTAGGGTGGTACGCCGTGGAGATGTTCTGCTGGATTCCCAGGATTCGGCATAGTTCTCGTGTGAACTTGGAGGCGAATCGGGGATCCCGATCACTGATAATTTTCGAGGGTAGTCCGAATCGTTTGAAGACGTGAGTGGCGTAGAGACCAGGCCGTTTCTTCTGCCGTGACTTCTTCGTTGCAAGGAATGAAGACCGAAGCCTTGCTGCAGTCATGATCTGTTACAGTCAGTATGGAGTCGTATCCCTGAGACGCTGGGAGTTTAGTGATGAAGTCGAGTGCGATGGTTTCGAATGGTAGGGCGTCTTCCTTTGGCGTGATGGGTACTAATGGGGCTCTCGCGGGTCGAGTGTTGACCTTGTGTCTTTGACACTCGGCGCATCCTTGCACATAGTTTCGGACGTCTAGTTTCAGCTCTGGCCACCAGTATCGTCGTTCCACTAGTCTTGTGGTTCGTGCAATTCCGGGGTGTCCGTGTACCGGGGGGTCGTGGTGCGCGGCAATGAGTTCTCGTTTTTCGTCCAAAGATCCCGTGATCACATACTTGCCCTGTCTGTACCAAGCTCCGTTGACGAACTTCAGTTGTTGGGGGTCTACCCAGTATCGTAGGGTGATCTCCGTTTGTGGCGGGTCGCGGGCGGCTTGTACCAGTGTCGTTCGCGCGAAGACGTCTTCCGGTAGTACTACTACATCCTCGTTATCTCGTTCTCCCTGATCGTAGTCGGGTCGCCGGGATAGTGCGTCCGCGCGGCCGTTTTTCTTTCCTGGGATGTGGTGAATTTCGAAGTTGTATTCCATGAGTTCTAGTACTTCCCTTGCGACTCTTCGGCTAATCTTCTGCGGTAGTTTCCAGTACTGGAGGTTCATGTGGTCGGAGTAGATTTTGATCTTGTGAGGTGATCCCGCCAGTAAAGGTCTCCAGTGTCGTAGTGCTTTGACTATTGCCAGTAGTTCCAGGTTGTATATATCGTAGTTCCGCTCCGCTTCGTTGAGTGTTGCCGAGTAGTAGCCAAGTGGGTGTCGTCTGCCGTCTTCTTTCTTCTGGAGTAGTACTGCCCCGGTCGCAAACCCCGATGCGTCTACTTCAAGTTCGAACGGGTCATTTAGTTTCGGGTGTGCGAGTACTGGTTCCTCCGTGACTAGGGCTTTGAGTTTTTGGAACGCTTTGTCTTCTTCTTCCGTCCATTTCCACTCCGTGTCCTTTCTCGTGAGTTTGTTGAGTGGTTTGGCGTGTGTAGCGAAGCCGCGAATGAAGAGTCGGTAAAAATTGCAGAAGCCCAGGAAGGAGCGGACATCACGAACCTTGGTGGGCGTGGGCCAGTCTTTGATGCCTGAAATTTTTACCGGGTCCATGCGTGTTACCCCCTTTTCAAGGATTACCCCCAGGTAATCCATTCACGGTTTGTTGAAGAGGCATTTTTCAAGTTTGAAGTAGAGATCGTGTTCCATAGCCACTTGCAATACGTCGCAGACTGCTTCCTCGTGTTCCTTTTGCCTGGCTGGATCTCTGGTTGCGATACCGATGTCGTCCATGTATACGCGTATAACCGTTCCCTTGGCCTCATGTTTTGCGATGGTGTCTCGGTATATAGTGTTCATCATCGTTTGGAAGGTAGCCGGGGAGTTGGTGAGTCCGAAGTACATGACTGTAGGTTCGAAGAGGCCATACCGCGTTTTAAAGGCTGCCTTGTGTTCGTCGCCTTCCTTGATGCGTACGTTGTTGTACCCCCAGCGGACGTCCAATTTAGTATAGGTGTGGGCTTGGCTTAGGTCAGTGATGAGATCTGAAATGAGGGGTAGCGGGTATTGGTTGCGGATGGTGACGGCGTTGATCTTCCTATAGTCTTGTACTGGTCGTAGTTTTCCATCTTTCTTCTTGATGAAGAAGAAGGATGAAGCGTAAGGGGATTTTGATGGGCGAATATACCCTTTCTTGAGTTGTTCGTCTAGGAATTCCTTGAGTTTGCCGTCTTCGTCCTGTGTCATGGGGTAGACCTTGCAATCTATCGCCGATGGAGTGCCTTCCTTGAATTCGATGGCGTGGTCCCACGGCCTGGAGGGAGGGAATCTGTTGGACGCTTCTTCGCTGAAGATTTTCGCGAACTGTTGGTAAGCGGCCGGTAGTTCCACTTTATCGTGGAATTGCTTAGCTTCGATAGCTAATTCCGTAGCCGTGGTGCGTAGATGGGTTTCTTCCTCCAGTTCCGCTACTATGTTCTCTTTTTCCTCCGAGGTGATACTTCCTATGACGTGTATTTCTTTGTTGGGATTGATGGATCGGATGACGACAGGGAGCATTTTCTCGTGTATAGTGGCGTATCTCCAGTTTATTGTGGGTTCGTAGGTGGCTAGCCAGGGGTATCCGAGTACAATGTCTTCGTTTCCGAGGTCGGTGACTAGAAAACGCATCTTTTGTCGTCGTTGGTTAGTTTGTACGTCCAGGTCTATAAAGTGGGTGATACTGCCCGCTTTGTTTTCCGTATTATCGATATTCCATATTTTCCTGGGGTGTTCCAGTGTTTGGAGCCCGAGGCCCATTCGTTTCGCAAATGAAGGGCGTATGAAATTGTCTGTTGCTCCGGAGTCCACTAATGTTTTGATGTCGGCCATTGCGTAATTCGTACGAATCGAGACTGGAATTCTAAGAGACCGATAGCAAGTCATGATTACAGAATTACAATTAACTGCCCTCACCCAGGCCGATGGGTTCAGGCGTTCTGAAAACCCTCCTTTCCCCACATTTCTTGGAGGATGAGGTCTTTTACATCGTCCGATTCTCCGGCCACTCCTGCCAGCCAGTCTTTGGCCCTTTGTTGTGGTGGTGCGGAGTTTGCTGCTCGGACTTGAGTGGGTGGTTCTTCCTGCGTGTAGTAGTCCGTGTCCGTCATTCGACTGGCGGTTGCTCGACGGCGTGGCTGTTGACAATTGCGTGAGAAGTGTCCGGTTTGGTTACAGTTGTAGCAGACAACTGTCCTCATATCTCGAGGTGGCGGACCTCCGCCTCTCCCGTATCCCCCTCTTTGCGGTCTGGGGATGAAGGGTCTGTTTGCGTCCCCTACTTCAGCTACCCTTGCGCGCGTCCTGTCTGCGGATGTATCCATTGCATTTGGATCGAATCTGGAAGGTGGTGGTCCTCGTGGTGGGCCCCAGCTGGGAGGCTGAGGTCTCCAGCGGGGTTGTGCCGATGATGGTGGTGCTTTGGTTTTAAAATTGTCGAGGCGCGCCTTCATGTGTATGTACTGCTTCTGTCTTCGTAGTGCGCACCTTTTCCAGTCTTCGAATGTGTGTGGTTCATCTAGTTCATAGACCTTCATGAACAGGGCTCGTGGTAGTCCCGCGGTGAACCGATCGATGGTTTGCCGGTCGTTCAGGTTATAGTGAGCTTTTCTGGCCAGTTGCTCGAATTTAACCACATACGCGTCAATGTCCTCTCCTGTCATTTTGATTCCTTTCTGTAGTTCTGCTTGCGCCTGTTCTTCCTCGAGTATGTTCGAGAATCGTTTGGCGAATTCGGTGGCTACGTGATTCCATAGGGTCTGGGAGTATTGATTTACTCCTCGTCGTACTTCTCGATTGAGCCATTCGAGGATGGATAGTGTCCACTCGCTAACGTTGACTCCTTTAACGTATCCCAAAAAGAGAAGGGATCGGCGGTATTCGTTTTGCATGATAGGGGCGTCGAGGTTCATCCCCCAGTACACATGCCATTGTGTAAGGAATGCCTCATATTTAGTGCGGTCTCCATCAAATACGGTCGGAGGTTCACCTGATAGTCTGTCCGACCCGTGTCCTCCTCCTGCGGGGATACCTCCTCCCAGCGGTCCTGGCGGTCCTGGTGGTCCTCCTGCCGGTGGCCTTCCTCCTGGGAATCCTCCTCCTGTAGGTCCTTGACCCGGGAATCCGCCTGGTAGTCCTCCGGGTGGTGGTGGTGGTCCTTCTGGTGGGTCTGGGTGGTCTGGTCCTATTGCACGAAATAGTGCTGCGTCGTCTGCGGTGAGTCTGTGTCCCGTGTTCGGGTTGATGGGATTGAGGATGGCTTCGGCCTCTTCTCTGATACGTTGCACTTCCTCCATTGCTTGTGTTTCGGTGGCTGTGGCCATAGGGCTTCGAATGTGAATTTCTTCCGGGACTGTGATGTGCAGGGACTCAGCTATGTGTGCCAATAGGCTTGAATCGTCTCCCGTTCCTGGTCGTATTTCACTTTCCGTGGCGGTGTGTTCTTCTGCTTGTTCTTCGTGACTTGATTCTGAGGGTGCTTGTTCCCTAGGTTGCTCTTCTTCGCTGCTGCTGCTGTCTCCGTCTAATGATCCCCAATCGTCTCCGTGGAGTTCTCTTGAGTCAATGTCGCAGCGGTAGTGTCTTCCGGCTGGTCTAACGACGTCCCACCGATTGTCTATCGGATTCCACGTAATTTCTGTCCAACAGAAGTTGGAGTAGTTGAACTCAACTGGACGGTATCTGATTGCTTCTCCCGGGAAGTCTACGAAGTAGCCGGTGTCTCCTCGATATTCTCTCCACCGGGCTGCGCCTAGGAATCTTCGTGGTACTGATCGTTCGCCTCTGGTTTCGAGGTTGTAGGGTCGAAAGTTTCTCCACTGATCTCTTGTTGTGAACGCCACGATTGGCTATCTTGGTCTTAATGTAACGCTACCACAGCGTTTAGTTCGACTTGAACTTGAACAAGGGCGTTCACGACTTAGCTGGTCGTAGACACTCGCGTAGTGTCTCAGTGATTCCGTAGAATACTACCAAGGCAATCCACAAAAGGCGCCCCAATAGTACTAAGGCAACTCCGACTTGGTGCGTCGACAGGTCCAGGGTCTTAGACTCGAAGGTCAAGACTTTATAAGAACGTTATCCCCTTTAGAAGAAGAGAGGGGGGTGGGACTCTGAGGCAGGAGACGAATAAGACAGTGGTATTGAGAAGAAGACCAAGATAGCGTCTCTTGGTCTTCGCAGTCCACCATTTATACATATTGAAGAGGCAGCTTTAAAGCTCCTCTCGAACGTAACTACTACTAGCGATAATAGCTCGAACCCTACTACCGTTATCCTAGTAATGAGTCATGCTAGCAATCACATGCTAACACGACACGCTGACTGATCCTACTGTCCATGACTAATTTCTACTTACTACCGTAGTCATAACCGTATAGTAAGCGTTCACTTCAATCTTCGTACCGTGATATGAGTCCAATCGTGACATTTGACGTATAGTGCGGCTGTGCCTTCGGCCGAGATTTCTTCCTGGCATGGGACAAATAGGGACATCTTTGTACAGTCATGATCTGTTATCGTAAGGATCGTGTTGCACCCCTGTGCTTCAGGAAGTTTAGTGATGAAATCAAGTGCGATGGTTTCAAATGGCATAGCTTCGGGTTTTGGAAATATTGGGCACAGTGGTGCCTTGACAGCCCTGGTGTTGACTTTGATACATTGACAGTCGGCGCATCCTTTGACGTAGTCCATGACTTCATTCCTGAGACCTGGCCACCAGTAGTATCGCTCGATGAGTTTGATGGTTCAACTTATTCCTGGATGTCCGTATACCGGAGGATTGTGGTGGTTCTTGATAAGTGTCCGTTTCTCTAGGAGTCCTCCTGTGACCACTCGGCGTCCATCTTTGTACCACGTGCCTTCGATCTTTTTCAGTCCATGTGGGTCTATCCAGGGACGGAGTTTATCGTCGTCTTGGGTGTAAACCGGGTTGACCTTTTCCATCTCCTGCACCGAGATGGTGGCGTTGATGCGAAGGGGGTCTTCCGTGGTATCTATTGCTGCGGCCCTCACGAAGATTTCATCGGGTAGCACCGTGACCTGGTCATTGTCGCCTTCTCCTTGATCGTAGTCCGGGCGTCTAGATAGGGCGTCGGTGCGTCTGTTTGCCGTTCCTTTAATGTGGTGAATCTCGATGTCATACTCAGAGAGTTCTAGTACTTCCCGGGCTACTTGGCGGCTTATCTTTTGTGGGGAGCGCCAATACTGGAGGTTCATGTGATCCGAAAAGACTTTGATCTTATGTGGAGATCCTGCTAGATAGTGGCGCCAGTTCCAAAGTGCTTTGACGATCGCCAGAAGTTCCAGGTCGTAGATGTCGTAATTCCGTTCTGCCGCGCTGAGGGTGTTTGAGTAGTAGGCGATGGGGTGTCTTTTGCCATCCTCTTTGCGCTGGAGTAGTACCGCTCCTACTGCGAATCCCGAAGCATCCACCTCTAGTTCGAATTGATCTTTTAGTTCTGCGTGTGCGAGTACCGGTTCTTCCATGACGAGTTTCTTGATTTTGTCAAAGGCGTCTTGTTCCGCGGTAGTCCATGTCCATTTGGTATCTTTGCGCGTGAGTTTGTTGAGTGGGCGTGTGTGTGTGGTGAATGTTACGTTTCGTCCCTGGACTGCCTGGACTGGTTGTGAACTCTGACGTGTTCGTGATGACTCGGCACGTTAGCAGTAATACGTCATGGACTTTGGATTTCGGTGCCGCATGTTAGGCTGACTGATGACTCCCTATTGTTGTACGTGATCATGATTAGGCTTGCTGACTGATGTTCTATTGTTGTACGTGTTTCGGATTACGATGACGACTGCACATTCTATTATTAGAGTACGCTACTTACGCTATTGGCTACTTACAAGTTCGAGTGGAGTCGGAACTGACTCCCTTACTTGTATTTAAGTTCGTAGTACGATGGACCAGGATCCCCATCTTGGTCTTCTTCCAATACCACCTTCTCTACTTGCCTTCTGTGCTAGGGACTCGCAGTGTCCCTAAGTGAACTAGCTCCGGCATATCCCCTCGCGACCAAGGGGGATCCCCATGACGTCTGTCTCCATCTTTCCTTGTGAATGGTAGACTCGCCCACTGTAACCTATCCGCCTGAAACCACGTGTCACCTCATATTCGAATACCTCAACTCGCGCACAGCCAGACCCACCCATTGTTACTACATCGTTGACAACCCTCGGTGGAGATACATTCGCAAGGTTCCAGGCCCACCTCCCAACGTCCCCATCCAAGAGACGCTTTACACATACCGGGACTCTACAGGCACGTATTGGCCTCATCCCACAGTCTTTCCAGGCTCCTCGGATAATCACAGATTCTACCCACGAGGGAACCCACGTTACAACAGCGTCTAAGTCAGACGAATGTCCGTGGTAGACGTTACATTAAGACCAAGATCCTTCAACGTGGCTTCCACAGTAACAACCCACGATCTCTGGATCCCATTCAGGTCGTATCACATTGATAGAAGAGGGGAACGCAACGTCCCTAAACAATACCTCAAAGGAGCATTTTGGCAGACAGAACAAGGAGATCCAGGCTACGTAGTTCTCTACACTTACAAAGACGGCAAGACCGGACTTATCCCAGTAGAATTCAACTTCGACCACACCTGTTGGGCAGAAATCAGGTGGGACGAACTCCACGGCAAATTACAAATCATCAGACCTGCAGGATCGAGCCTTCATCTCAACATCCGCCAAAGCGAAGTAACTACTAGAGATCAGTGGGGACCTATCGACGGACAAGAAGAAGAACCAGTCCGTTCCCCTACCCCCAAGACACCTGCACCCTCCCTGTTATGATCCGACGCTTCGGACTTTCTCTGTGTGTATCTTTTGCTATCTTGTTTCACTTCGCTCCATTTGTCTTCTTCTTTGTTACCAAAGGGGCTATCATTGTTAGCCACCCTAGACTCCGCTTCTACATCAGTGCCTTGACTTGTTTTGACTCTTTGCTTCTGTATGGACTTGTGTTCATGTTGTTTGGAACCTCGTCCTATTTAAAGCTGTACTTTACTTCGTAGGAAGCCAGACTTGGCTTCGTTTGCAATCTAGCAACCTTGCCTTCGCTCTTTGGTGTGACTTAGCCTTTCCCCTCTTCTTGTGCATCCCCTACCTCTGTCCCTAACCCGGACACCTCCGAAGTCTTTGCAGTTGAACTATATCAACGCGTCACACCTGTTAGACTCTGTATACTCGCAAGACTGAGTATAGAGAAGTGTTAGACACTTCGGGCGAGGAGCCTTAATCACAGAGTAGTGGCACATATCGTGCCACACCTCAGACCACTTGTATTTCATAGCAATAAGACAACAGACGTCTTCGCTTGATACTTGTGTGATATCGACCCCCCTTGAACCCACGTCCCTGCTAGGACGTAACATAAGCCAAGTCTACAACCCCGACACACCAGGGACACCACTACCTCACAGTAGGGTGAGCGACGATCCAAGAGGACGCATCAGCCAACGCCCAGAACAACCACAGAACCCCCAGAACAACAAACCAGGCGACGGATCCTCTCTGACACAAGAGGCCACTTCAGCAACTCCCCACACAAAACAAAACCCAGAAACAGACCACAATCGTGGCTAGTATCAGTGTCACCCTTGAACCAGACAACAACTGGACCCCAGTCCAAACCAGAACCCAAGACGACCTCCCACACCACGTTAAAAGTAGCCAACTAGGAAAAGGAGCTCGCTGGACCATAGAACCAGACCGACCACCTTGCTACAAGTGCCTTGTACGAAATAAACTCCAACCAGTAGAATTCATCAACAACAATTGGTACATCCTCAGATACTTCCGAAACACATACCACACATCAACCTCAAGTGTCACCCCACAAAGATACACTGAAGGACTCGGCTGGTGGAACGAAACAGATGAACAAAACCCAGACACACCTACAGCAGGAAGCTCTAGGGGAACATACGGACTCCGACAGAGTCAACCAGAAAGCTCAGACGAAGAAGACCAAAACTCAGTATCCTCCCACTCCTCTGACAATCACCTCACCCTTATTGTACCTCCACAAGCTTCGTCTCACGCCAGCCCCACCATCCCCATCTGGATAGAACCATCCCCACTAGAACCAGATCAACCAGAAGCGTTCCCAACCCCGATACCACCCATCAGAGTACCTTCACCAGTCCAACCATCACAGAACCCCAACAACGATCAAACAGCACCCACCATGTCCACAACAACCACCCCAGCCGCCCCACATACCAGTGCCAGTGGAGGACTCAAAGGAGTAGCACCTACTGCCTTCACCGGAAATAGAACAGAGAGTAGCCAGTTCAAAAGAGAACTACTACGATACATCAAGTTAAACAGCGAACATGAGCTCATCAAGCAACCCTATTCACGAGTCCTGTTCGCCCTCACACTATTCAAGGGACCCGGAGTACAACTATGGGTCAATCAAACAGAAGACAACATGGAAGCGGCACTAGCAGACCGTACCAAAACCCTCACCAAAGACAGTGAAGACCTATGGGATGGATTCACCAAAACCTTCGACAGGGATTGGACCGACACCCTGAACAAAGAAAGAGCTTACCAAAAACTGATCAACCTAAAAATGCAAGGCGGAGCACTAGACAATTACATCCTCGACTTTGAAAACCTTGCAGGAATAGCAGGGTGGGACAGAAACGCACCAGGAACAATAGAGTTCTTCAAAAGAGGCCTACCAACAGGCGCATATCGTGCTTGCCTCATGAGGACCACCATACCAAACACCATGGACGAATGGCAAACAGCTGCCAGAGCAGAACACCAACGGTGGCAACTCCTAAAGTCAGGACCAGGAACTAGAAACACTGGCCCCACACAAAGCGTAAACCAGAATCAAAACCGAACCAGAAGGGACCCCAATGCCATGGATGTCGATGCCATGACCACTACACCCTTTAAGAAACTCACTGAAGAAGAAAAGAAGACACTCATGAAGGAAGGACGCTGCTTCAAGTGCAGACAACAAGGACACATGGCCAGAAACTGCCAACGCCAAAACACCCCAAGTCAGACAAAAGTCCGAACCACAGACACCCAAGAAGCAGACACAGCACCCCCCTACACCCAAGAAGCGAGCACATCATCAGTGTCAGTTGCCACAACAGAGGACAAAGTCCGACAAGCCTATGCACTCATTCAAGGCATGACAGAAGAGGAAAAGAGACGTTACTATGCCCTTGACCAGGATTTTTGCGATGCCGACCTATGAGAGCTGATAGGAAGGCTGATTCAATGTATAGTGTTCGCGATAGTGCCATGACAATCCAAGTCCTTGTTCGCCTATACTACAAAGAAGCTCGAGTAAATGTGCTCCTAGACAGTGGAGCCACAGACAACCTCATAGACCGAAACCTGATCCAGAAACTAGGACTAGGAACCACACCCCTACAACCTCCAATGATAGTCCGAAACGTAGATGGATCACTAAACAAAGATGGCACCATAACAGAAAAGTGCCAACTATGGATAAAAAGGGGAGAAAAAGAAACTGCGTTCCAATTTTTCGTGACCAGCCTAGGAGAAGATAGAATGATATTTGGCTACCCATGGTTCGAACAAGAAAACCCAGTCATCGACTGGAAGAAACAAGAGCTAAAAGGAGAACCTATCACTATCCTAACTGGAGGATATCGCTTCAGAAGAAAGCGACACCAAGAAGCGAAAATCGCGACAACTACCACAACCTTTGACCCAGTAAAAGAAACAGAAATACCAGAAGAATACCAATCTCACCATAAAGTATTCTCGGATGAAGAAGCACAACGCTTCCCCCCAGAAAGAGAAGAAGACCACCCCATCACACTGTGCCCAGATGCACCTAATAAAATCAACTGTAAAATATACCCGCTTCCCCCACAAGAAGACGAAGCATTAAAAGCGTACCTAGAAGAAAACCTAGCCAAAGGATACATCTACGAAGGAAGCTCCCCTTATGCGTCATCCTTCTTCTTCAGAAAGAAAACAGATGGAGGGCTGCGCCCCATCCTCGATTATAGACCCCTAAATGCATGGACAGTGAAGGACACTTACCCCCTGCCACTCATATCCGACATCCTAACAAACCTACATGGGAAAACACTGTTCTCTAAGTTCGACATCAGGTGGGGATATCACAACATCCGCATCAAAGAAGAAGACCAATGGAAAGCGGCCTTTAAAACACCTAGAGGATTGTTCATACCCAGAGTCATGACCTTTGGCCTCACAAACGCACCAGCCACATTTGCAAGAACAATGAGCAGAATACTTCGACCACTCATGGACAAGTACCCAAAAGAGCTGTTCGTCTATATGGACGATGTCTTAATAGCCACAGAAGAAGACACCACACGCCACAGACAGATTGTCCATGAGTTCCTGAAAATATGCGAAAAGGAATCCTATTTCCTCAAAGCGTCCAAATGTGTATTCGAACAAAGAAAGATCCACTACCTAGGAATTGTCATAGATGGATCAAATGTCAAAATAGACCCGAAGAAAGTGGAGGGATTAAAAGAGTGGCCAAGAGACATCAAATCGGTCAAACAAGCAAGAAGCATACTAGGGACACTGAGCTACCAGCGCCCCTTCATCCCCAACTTCGCCCACCTAGCAAGGCCTATCACAGATACAATAAAAGCAAAAGAAGGCCCGTTCAAATGGACAGAAGAGGCAAAAAGGCCCTAGAAACCCTCATTGCACTTGTATGCGAAGACCCAGTCCTGTGCCAACCAGACATGAACAAACCCTTTGAACTAGAAGTGGATGCCTCCGCTTTTGCCACAGGAGCGATCCTCACACAGAAGGATGACAGAAACAAACCCCAGGCAATAGGCTACTTCTCAAAGTCCTTCTCAGAAGCGGAGCGCAATTATGACATCCATGATAGGGAGCTCTTAGCGGTCATCCGAGGCCTAGAACACTGGAGACACTTACTTCTGGGATCACCCCACGAAATCACGGTGTTTACAGGACCACAAGAACCTAGAATATTACCGACACCCTCGCCAAATCAACAGGCGAGTCGCAAGATACATTCCCAGACTGGCAGACTATCACATCAAACTCCACCACAAACCCGGAGCCCAAAACCATGCAGATGCCCTATCTAGACGCCCAGATCACGACACAGGGGAAGAAGACAACAGCAACATAACAGTCTTAACCCCAACCATCTTTGCAAACTCCGTACTCTCCATACGGATAGATGACCGTGTCATGGCACACCAATTGGACCACCCCACCACTCTAGACGAATGGGCTACCCCCTTCCAACTGGTGAAACATGGAAAGTACTGGTGGAAAGGCGACAAACTTGTGGTTGTGGACAACACACCGCTAAAGAGGGGGGTAATTTCCCTGTTTCATGACACAAAGACCGCAGGACACCCCGGAATAACAAAAACCCTTTGGATAGTGTCACAAGACTTCTGGTGGCCAAACATGAAAGAAGACATATCCGCATATGTAAAAGGGTGTGCCACCTGCCAAGCAAACAAGAACTTCCCTGGAAACCCGAAACCCCCAATATTCCCCATCAAGACAAACCCAGAAGCCCTCCCCTTCGAAACTATCGCCCTAGACTTCATCACCAAATTACCACAATCAGAAGGACATGACACCATTCTCACCATCACGGATCATGACTGTTCTAAGGCTGCCTTCTTTATCCCATGCAACGAAACAATTGACGCAGAAGGAGTAGCAAAACTATATGCCAAGACAGTGTTACCACACTATGGCCTACCAAGAAGGGTCATCTCCGACAGAGACCCCAGATTCACAGCAAAGTTCATCAAAGAACTATGCAGAGTGCTTGACATCGAACAAAACATAAGCACTGCATACCACCCCCAAACAGATGGACAATCAGAACGGACAAACCAGTGGCTAGAACAATACCTCCGGATGTTCATAAACCACCAACAAGACAACTGGACAGAGCTGCTACCACTAGCACAATACACCCACAACTCCTGGCCAAGCGCAACCACAAAAAAGCACCCTACGAACTAATTCTGGGATACATCCCAAGAATACACCAACCAGAAAGAATAGCAACAGTCCCAGGAACACAAAAAAGATTAGAACAAATCCAAGAAGCCAGAAGAGCGGCACAAGCGGCAATCACCCATGCTCAGTCACTCTACAAAGACTCCCCTCGTTTCCAACAATACACCGAAGGAGATACCGTGTGGCTTGATGCCAAGAACTTGAAAACAACACACCCCAGTTTCAAACTGTCCCCAAAAAGATATGGACCCTTCAAGGTCACAAAAAGAATCTCCGCTACTACATATGCCCTGAAACTTCCCCATCAGTGGAGGATCCACCCAGTATTCCATGCGTCACTTCTCATGCCACACAAAGAAACACCCATACATGGCAAAGGCTTTACGGAACCTCCCCCAGATCTGATAGAAGGAGAACAAGAGTGGGAAGTTGAAGGAATACTAGAAACAAGACGCCACAGGAACCAATTACAATTCCTGATCAAATGGAAGGGATACTCCGATGCACACAACAGTTGGGAACCGGAGAAGAACCTCAATGCCCCAGAACTTATTCAGGAACATTTCGAGCGCAACCCCAAAAGTGAAGGAGCAAAAAGTTGGTTAAAACGAAAAGAAGTAGTTGTGCAAACAGTCACCACACTTCCCACTTACTCAAACACAATGCCCTCTCGCTCCTCCTCTGTAGAACGCCTCGTTGCTCGTGCCATGGAAAGGGGATCCTTCGACGAAACCCCATCCGTCTCCTCCTCCTCAGACCACTCCCCCCAGCGCATGCGCTCCTTGTCCCCTACTGTCTACCACCCCCAACCCATTGACCCCACTATGCCAAGCGTCATAGAAACAGAAGAAGGAGCAGTTCTCCGTGTCCCTCCCCCAGGATTCACTGCTCCCCCCACTCCAGAAGTTCAGCGTGCCAACACCTCTCCCCCAGACCCCAGAAACGCTATCCTCAGAATCAGGGAGATCATCAATGACCCAGCAATGGACACTCTACCTATCAACTATGATAGGATGCACATCCAGGAAAGCGACGATGACCCAGGGTTCCCTTTCTTTGTCAATGACCCCTGGAGCACTCGCTACGTCCACTTCCTCATCCCAGACGACACCAACCCTTCCTCCTTCCAACACAAAGACGCCAAATACATCCGGATCAGCGACAACAAAGAAGATGCCATCGGCACCTTAGGCAAAGGCCTCCCTCGCTATGGACTACCCCTCTTCCTCCTCCCTCGTGATGATGACCCAGAGAACCCGGCACCCCCCATCTCTCCAGCACAAATGGAGAACTTCAAAGAAGGACACACTCTAGCTGCCAAAGTAGATGAGGTACTAGAAGAACTGAACAACGACCGCCTCACTGCCGAAGTCCATCGGGTCCGCAGACTCTTGCGGAATCAAGAGACCATCCAGAAGCAGGTGAATGACCTGTACAACACAATGGCCCCCCTCAAAAGACACCTACTAGACATTGATATGCAACTAACCAGTGCTAGGCGACGTCTACAAGAACACAAAGCGCTGGTTCGCATATCTGACCGGTGGAACATCCTCCACCCTCCTTCACCCCCTTCCCCACCGGTACCCACACTCTACATCACCCCATCACCGGGCCTCCTCCACTTCCACACTATGCCACAGCTCCACGATGAACCGGAGGGACCTAGCCCTTCGGGAGAAAGGAAGAAGAAGCGCAAAAACAAGAATGGCACCATCAAGCTCTGCTTCAGATGTCAATCTGAAGACCACCTCTCTTTTGCCTGCCCCCGCAAACGAAGGTACTGCTGGAGGTGTTCAAGCACAGACCACTTCGCCTACCAGTGCCTTTGGCCAGCTCCAGAAGAACGCACTAAGTGGTGTGGCAAGTGTCAGACCAGCAACAGCCACGAAGAAATCAAGTGTCCCAAGTATGAGCTCTGCCGACGCTGTGGGACCTATGGTCCCTTCAATTTCCTTCGTACCCATCGCTGTCAATCCCCTCAAAGCCCTACCCCTTACAATGATAGAGACGCTGATGTATATGACCTTGTAGACTTCGAAGCACTCTAGGAAGAGCTGACTTAGAGAGGGGCTCATGTTATGATCCGACGCTTCGGACTTTCTCTGTGTGTATCTTTTGCTATCTTGTTTCACTTCGCTCCATTTGTCTTCTTCTTTGTTACCAAAGGGGCTATCATTGTTAGCCACCCTAGACTCCGCTTCTACATCAGTGCCTTGACTTGTTTTGACTCTTTGCTTCTGTATGGACTTGTGTTCATGTTGTTTGGAACCTCGTCCTATTTAAAGCTGTACTTTACTTCGTAGGAAGCCAGACTTGGCTTCGTTTGCAATCTAGCAACCTTGCCTTCGCTCTTTGGTGTGACTTAGCCTTTCCCCTCTTCTTGTGCATCCCCTACCTCTGTCCCTAACCCGGACACCTCCGAAGTCTTTGCAGTTGAACTATATCAACGCGTCACACCTGTTAGACTCTGTATACTCGCAAGACTGAGTATAGAGAAGTGTTAGACACTTCGGGCGAGGAGCCTTAATCACAGAGTAGTGGCACATATCGTGCCACACCTCAGACCACTTGTATTTCATAGCAATAAGACAACAGACATCTTCGCTTGATACTTGTGTGATATCGACCCCCCTTGAACCCACGTCCCTGCTAGGACGTAACACTCCCCATCGCTGGGAAGTAACCCCGAAGAGATCCGCATTCTCGAAGCACAAGCAGAAGAAGAGGAATTACAACTGGGATTACTAGCTGAGTCCATCCCCACAGACATGACCACCACGATCACCGAGCAACCAACCACATTTCAGGAACCCGCACGCATCAGTCGTGGCGGAGGACCCCCACCCGAAGGACACGGAGATGGGGGAGGAGATGATGGAGGAGGAGACCCGGGAGGACCCCTCTTCACCGGACCAAACGTATCAAGCGGGACCAAACCTGAGAAATTTATGGGCAAGGAACCCCTCGTATTCACTGGCGACCGCACCAAAGTCCAGCAATTCCTCACCCAATGGGAGTTGTTCGTAGAAACGAACTACGATAACCCAGCGTTCACCCTTCCTTACCGCAAGGCACTGATCTTCCTTACTTACATCCAAGGAGACCACGTTAACGAATGGGTCTTGTTACGATTCTCTCTTCTTTTCCCATGGACGCTTCCGTTCCTTACTTTTTATTCCTGTACCCCACCTTGTTACGCCCATAGCTCATCACGCGCCCAACCATTTCCCATGATCTCTTCGCCGCACGATACGCCTTCACGTCCCCTTCCTTGTATATCAAAGTTCACGGCGCTCCGGTCCCAGCTGACTCCCACATGACCCCGCGCAATCACCATACTTCCTACTATAGTTTCGCCTTTGTTCTACTTTTACTTAAGGATCCACGTATCGCACCATATGTTTGTTGCGTACAAACATCCTGTACTAGTATATAAGTCGCACACTACCTAGTCTGTACGGTAGACTTGACTTCCTGTGTAATACCACAACGTTGTCAATCCACGAACGACTTTACGCTCGCCTTTTCGCTTGAGCACGACTTTGGTTCACCGTTGCGCTTGAACCCCAGAATCCCCGCTTATCACCCACGTGTCTGAGGAGACTGTAGGGTGCTTACTCATCATTGAACTCAGTCTTAACCAACTGTCTCACGTCCTGTTACCTCGGCCTGAACGACTTAGTGAAGTGCACGTCGCACATAACGTTCCTGTGGTAACGTTACATTAAGTCAAGTCTCGCAACCCTGGCGACTAGTAGGAGTCGCATGAAATTTCAGAAGCAGTACATCGATCGGTATACCACTGACGAACTCTCCGACCATGAAAAGGGTGCAGTTATCTGGGAAGAGATCCGCAACCAAGAAGGGTACTTCATCTTCGACGCAAAAAACCAAGAATACCACCAAGTCCACTACTTCGACGACCTTCGCATTTGGGCTTACATCGACTACGACCCAAAGCAAGGACGGTGGTACGCATACAAACCTGTCCCTCTCCAATTCGGCGCAGGACCCCTTGGGTCAACCAATATTACTGGTATCAACGTCGACCCAGACGAATCAACCACCCTCACCCCAGTACAGTCCACGATGGCCACCCACACTCAGGTCGCCACCAGCCTTACTACCGCGGGAACATCCGGCCCGAGCAGTGGAGGAACACATGCTGCAGGAGGTGGACTGGCTGCTCAGATGGGCGGAATGACTCATAGTTGTACCACCCAGCCGACAACGGGGTCGAGCGGTGGCCCAACTGCTGGATCTAGTGGAGGCATACATGGTAGCAGTGGAGGCCCACCGGGCGGCGGTGCCCCTGGTGGCAGCGGAGGTGGTCCGGGTGGAGGAGCCCCTGGCGGTGGTCCCCCAGGAGGAGGTGCAATCCCCATGGCCCACCCCGGGGCAGTACCAGCACCGGGAGGGGGCAAACTTGGGGGCAACCCACCACCAATCTTCAATGGAAATCGAGAGGAGAGCCGAAACTTTCTTCGATCCTTTCGAATTATCGAGGGATGAACCCTACCGTCGACCAACTCACAGTACCCTATTCGCGAGCCATGACCTTCCTTTCGTATATGAGGGGGCATTTGGTAGACGACTGGGTAGACGAGCAGACGGCATGGTTGGACGCCCAAATAGCAGGAGGGGTACTGCACAACCAAGAAAACCTATGGAACACGGTCTTGGACCAGTTCACGAACGCCTACACCGACACCACTGAACGAACCAGAGCGCGCCAAGACATCGACAAATTGAAGATGATTGGCGAAGACATCGACACGTACATCGCCAAATTCCAAAACCTCACGACAAAAGCTGGCTATAATCCAGACGAAGCCAACGTCATTGAAAAATTCCAGGCAGGACTCCCTGACAGCCTCGTAATCAACGCCATACGCTTTCAGCACCCCGTTACGTGGGATCAGTGGAAAGCAGCAGCAAGGCTTCAACAAGCTGAATACCTCATGCTGAAGCCTCGCCTTGCATGTAATCGACAAAACGAAAAACGAGGCGGTCACACCCGAGACCAGTGGGTCCAAGCCCTTAACAAGGCACGTGACCCAAACGCCATGGACATTAGCCACACTAGAGCCCGCGCAACCCTCACAGATGCTGAGAAGCAAAGGATGGTCGTGGAGGGGAGATGTTTTCGATGCGGAGAGAAGGGTCATGTGTCGCATAATTGCCCACAAAAAGGCACTCGCGCTGCTCAAACCACAAACGACGGAGGAACGCCTCCTCCCGTCCCCTCTACCCCCGCAGTATCGCCTCCCCCCCTCGTTACTCGAGTCGCCATATCAGCAAACCACGTACTGTCGAATGACGAAGCGGCTGACGCTCAGATCGCAGCGCTGGCCGCTCAGCCAAAAGAAGTGCGGGACCTCTTGGTGGAGAAGCTTTTTGGAGGAAAGGATTTTCCGAACACCTAAACCCATCGGCCTGGGCAAAGGTGCTACACGTGTACTATAGCAGATTTCGATCCATGCGAATCCCAGTCCTTTTCAAATCTGCAAACGCGACGGCCGAACGACAGGTCCTGTTGGACTCTGGAGCAACCGACAATTTTATCTGTTCGGAGCTGCTCAAACGAACGCATCTCGGAACCCGACCCGTCTCTACCCCCATTACCATATGGAACGTCGACGGAACTTACAACCGAGATGGTGCAATAACCCAGTACACCGATTTAGCGGTGCGGACTGGTGAGCGCACGAAGACGCTTCGTTTCCTGGTTACCAACCTAGGAAAGGACGAAGCGATCCTGGGCTACCCCTGGTTCTCGGCCTTCGAGCCTGAGATAGAATGGAGGAATGCCACGCTGAACGAAAATTTCCAACCAGTCGTAATCTCCAGCCTAAATCTCCAGAGCAATGCCATGCCCGTGGAAGCTGCTATCAGGGCTATCCAGGCATATGGGCTTGATGAGGAGGCATGGGAGCAGGTTGTGAACGAAGAACCGGAGCCAAGAATTGCCTTCCTGCGAAAAACAACGACAGCATCAGAGCTCGTGCAACGGGAAGCGGCAATACGACAGGCTCAAACGTTCGAGGAAATGGTTCCTCCAGAATACTGGTCACACCGAAAGGTGTTTAGCGAAGAAGCATCGCACCGATTTCCCCCATCCCGTGTATGGGATCACACTATTGAATTACTCCCCAATGCACCCGCTGCCCTTGATTGTAAAGTGTATCCCCTAACGGCGCATGAAGGAGAGGCGCTTACGACCTTCCTTAACGAACAACTCAAAAAGGGATATATCTGCCCTTTGAAGTCCGCCTACGCGTCACCTTTCTTCTTCATCAAAAAGAAAGATGGGAAGTTACGCCCGGTGCAGGACTACCAACGCCTTAACAAACTCACCGTAAAGAATCACTACCCCCTCCCGCTTATCCCAGAACTCGTCGACCATATCCGAACCACCCGACTATACTCGAAGCTAGACATTCGATGGGGGTACAACAACGTCCGTATCCAAGAGGGAGATGAATGGAAAGTGGCATTCAAAACCAACCAGGGATTGTTTGAACCGCGTGTCATGTTTTTCGGCCTTACCAACTCCCCATCCACCTTTCAAACGATGATGGATACTATATTCCGCGACCTCATTCTAACCAATGAAGTTGTTGTCTATATGGACGACATCCTCGTTGCTACCGCCGACGACAAAAACCATCATCGGGAAGTCCTCCACGAAGTATTGCGACTCTGCGAAGAACATGACCTCTACGTAAAACCAGAGAAATGCGAGTTTGAGGTTTACGAGACAGAGTACCTAGGCCTCATCATTGGCCACGGTCGACTGCGGATGGACCCTGTCAAGGTCCAAGGAGTCCGGGAATGGCAGCCCCCGAAGAGTCTAAAGGAGGTTCGCGCGTTCCTAGGATTTTGCAACTTCTACCGAAGATTTATACGAGGATTCTCCCAACTCGCTCGACCTCTCCACGATCTCATGAAAAAGGAGGTCCAATGGCATTGGGGCAACACGCAGCAGAACGCCTTTGAGGACATCAAAAGGCGCATATGTGAAGAACCCGTGCTATTGTTCCCGAACCTCGCGAAACCCTTTGAACTAGAAGTTGACGCGTCAAATGTTGCAATAGGAGCGGTGCTAAATCAGTTAGGACCCGACCAAAAGTTCCACCCCATAGCATTTCATTCCAAGTCATTTACGGAAACAGAACGAAACTACAACATCTACGACCGGGAACTATTGGCCGTGGTTAAAGCACTACGAGCGTGGAGGACGTACCTTGTGGGATCTCCTCACAAAATCATTATTCATACCGACCACGCCAACCTCCAATATTGGAAAGAACCCCGGAAGATCAACCGGAGGATCGCGTGAGAATTCCTGGAGCTATCAGAATACGACTTTATCCTGAGACACATAGCCAGAGCGAAGAACGCGCGCGCAGACGCCCTGTCCAGGCGGTCAGACTATGAGTCTGGCGAAGGGGACAACACCGACGTCATTGTCCTACCAGCCGAAAGATTTATCCGAGCCACCCAAATGTCAATATGTGATATGGATATTTGGTCCAGGGTGGCTCAGAACGCTGGCAGGGAAGAGGCAGCACGATGGGCCGAACATCACAACCTCAAACAGCATGATGGGCTGTGGTGGAAGGACGACGCGTTGGTCGTTGTCGGGGACAACGATCTTAAGCGGGGGGTAATTTCCTTCTTTCACGACTCCCCAAGCATGGGCCACCCTGGAATCGCCAATACACGTGAACTAATACGACGCGACTATTGGTGGCCCACGATACAAGAAGATGTCAAGGAGTACGTTAAGGGATGCGCCGTGTGTCAGGCCAACAAAATCAACCCCCACCGACAAAAACCCCACCTATTCCCTATATCCACCAACCCCGAGGCAGAGCCGTTTGAGGTCATTGCCATGGACTTCATCACAAAACTACCCCCATCCCAAGGCTTTGACTCTATCCTCACAGTCACAGACCACGATTGTTCGAAAGCCGCAATTTTCATACCATGTCATGAAACTATTACCGCCGAAGGAGTAGCGCGACTGTACCTCCAACACGTCTACCCACACTATGGGATACCTCGCAAACTCATCACAGACAGAGACCCACGATTCACTTCCGCATTTATGAAAGGACTGTGTAACACACTGGGAATACGGCAAAACATTTCTTCCGCCTATCATCCCCAAACGGATGGCCAATCAGAACGCACCAACCAATGGCTGGAACAATACCTACGTCATTGGAGTAATGTCCAACAAGACAATTGGGCGGAAGCACTTCCAGTGGCACAATTTGCGCACAACTCCTGGCCAAATGCGACCACAAAACATTCCCCATTCTCACTCATTATGGGATGGGAACCACGAACGACATGGGTCTTGAAACCGACACAAGTACCATCAGCCGACCAACGCCTGGAGGAGATGATCATAAGACGACAGCACGCGCAAGATTGCATTAAGCATGCGCAAAACCTTATGGCCAAGAAGGGAAGAACCCGCTTCATCCCTTACGCTGAAGGGGCCCAGGTCTGGCTAGAAGGGACGAACTTGAGAACGTTCTACCCCACCGTGAAATTAGCCCCTAAACGTCACGGTCCATTCCGAATCAAGATAGCCTTGTCAGAGGTGACGTATGAGTTGGAGCTACCAGTCACATGGAAGATACACCCGGTCTTCCATGCAAACCTCTTCACGCCGTATAAGGAGACGGAGCTGCATGGGGAAAACTTCCCACGACCTCCCCCTGACCTTGTGGACGGAGAAGAAGAATTCGAAGTGGAACAGATCATGGGGTCACGACTTCATGGACGAGGGCGCAAACTGCAATTCCTAGTCAAGTGGAAGGGCTTCCCCATGAGTGACAGTTCGTGGGAGCCAGCTGACCACGTCAAGCATGCGCCAGAAGTAATCACCAACTTCTATCGCCGCAACCCCACTGCTGACGGAGCAGGGCGAAAGTTATAAGAAGCCGACAAACAGAGGACGGACTCTCATCACCCATTATGACAACTCCCACTTCTAACACTGCCCCAGCCAACGACCGACCCCGTCCACCGTCGGCTCTTATCCTTGAATGACTCACGGTCCCTTCACAGTCTGAAGGGATCCCAACCCCATTTATATCCCGCACTCCATACTCGGTTGTCCCGTCGAGACCTCCAACCCCAGTCTTAGCCATCGCTCTCAATGTTTCCCCCACTCGCCCCACGCCCCCGCCTTCATCTCCACCGCCACTGGAGCCCATGGTAGCCCCGCTCCTCGAAGCGCCCCCGGGTATCACACCCGTCGTTCCTATGTCACAGCTGGCCTCCGATCTCCCACACCCCTACTCTGTCGCGGCCGGACTTTAGGACTTGAGTACGATACGGAACGGAGAAGAGAACGCTTACTATACGGTTATGACTACGATAGTAAGTAGAGATTAGTCATGGACAGTAGGATCAGTCAGCGCGTCGTGCTAGCATGTGATTGCTAGCATGACTCATTACTAGGATAGCGGTAGTAGGGTTCGAGCTATTACTGCTAGTAGTCGTTACGTTCAAGAGGAGCTTTAAAGCTACCTCTTCAATATGTATAAATAGTGGACTATGAAGACCAAGATACGCCATCTTGGTCTTCTTCTCAAATACCACTATACTTCCTCTCTTCCACTTGGGCTTTCACGCCTTCTTGCTTCTAAAGGGGAAGCTCCTGTTATAGGTCTTGACCTTCGAGTCTAAGACTCTGGCCCTCTCGACACGACAAGTCGGAGTTGCCCTTGTACTACTAGGGCGCGTACTTTGGATCGCCTTAGTAGTATTCTACGGGATCATCGAGACACTACGCGCGTGTCAACCACCAGCTAAGTCGTGAACGCCCTTATACGAGCTCAAGTCGAGTTAAACGCCGTGGTAGCGTTACATACTCATTGACGCCCGTCGTACCCCTGCGACGACTTCGGCCCGACCCTTGGCTTGCATTGTTAGATGACGACGAGGAGCCGGTCGACGAGGGAGATGACGAGGAATCAGATGACCCCGGGCTACCATTCTTCCTTAATGCCCCTGACACCCCGTTCTTCTTCCCGCTAATGATACCTCTGGAGGACGATGTCACGAAGGTTCCGGCAAAGTATATTTACTATTGTCGGGACTACCGTGAGATCATCGGCACCCTAGGCAGAGGGAAACCTTGTTACTGTCAGGAGGTCTACTTGTCTACACCACGCCCCACCGCTATGCACCCCGCCATCTCACCTCACCAACTCGCCGTCTTTAGCCCACAAGACCCCTGAGCCGTTACTATCAACAAAGTGCTGAGCGAACTCAAAAACCCCCGCCTTTCGGCGGAGGTTGCGAGGTTGCGGCAGTACCTTGGAGATAAAATCGCTCTCGACGCGCGACGGGCGGACTTGCGCTGCCTGGAGCAGGAGGCCACGAGGGACCAGTTCCACTTGGATGCTAAGCTGCAGGGCATCACGAAGCGCATGCAATACGCAGGCGCCATTCCTCTCATCACCAATAAATTCGTCGAGCTCACCACACACCCCATATGTAACGTTACCACAGGAACGTTATGTGCGACGTGCACGTCACTAAGTCGATCAGGCCGAGGTAACGGGACGTGAGTTAGCCAGTTAGGGCCAAGTTCAATGATGAATAAGCACCACACGGTCTCCTCAGACACGTGAGTGGTAATCGGGGGATTCTGGGGTTCAACCGCAAAGGCGAACCAAAGTTGTGCTCAAGCGAAACAGTGAGCTAAAGTCGTTCGTGGATTGACAACGATGTGGTATTACACAAGAAGTCAAGTCTACCGTACAAGCTAGGTAGCGTGCAACTTATATACTAGTACAGGATGTTTGTACGCAACAAACATATGGTGCGATACGTGGAGCCTTAAGCAAAAGCGGAACAAAGGTAGAACTATAGTAGGAAATACGGCGATTGTGCGGAGTCATGTGGGAATCAGCTGAGACCGGAGCGCCGTGAACTTTGATATACAAGGAAGGAGACGTGAGGGCGTATCGTGCAGCGAAGAAATCATGGGAACCGATTGGGCGCGTGATGAGTTAGAGGCATAACAAAGTGGGGTATGGAAGCAAGAAGTGAAGAACGGAAGCGTCCATGAGAAAGAGAAGGAAAATCGTAACATTACCCCCCTATTAGACCTGAAGTCGCCACGACTTCAGTCACTGCCAACGTAGTCATATATGTCAGCGCTGGGGTCGTTAGTCTCATCATCCCGGTCGTCCACCGGACAGACATGACGGCGGAGGAACAGATACCTTCCACGTTCTCCACACCTCCTACACGCTTCATACTGTGGACACTCGATCTCGTCGTGCCGAGCGTTGAACCTCAAGCATTTCCCGCACCAGCGGGGGCGCTCAGAGGGTTCCTCGAATGCTGGGGTAATAGGCACGAGGCGGTGGATGAGGCAATTCTCCGAGGCGTGAGCTCGGCTGGCACACCATACGCAAACACTGGTTGGCGGTTTGTTAGGGCATTCACTCATTTTGTGCCCACGCTTCTTGCACAAGTAACACTTGCGCCTCTTCTGCGTTCGGCTAGGCCCGTCTACCAGACGCGGCATCTCGACGGGGCCTCCGGGCCGTGGCACAAGTGGAAGCTCAGGGAAGTAGTGGCGGGGGCGTACAGGGTGTGTTGTGAGTTCGACAAATTTGTCAGTGATAAGGGGGATAGCGCCTGCATATTGCATGCGCTTTGCGATGCCCTGTAGTTTAGCGTCCAAGTGGAACTGGTCCCTTGTAGCCTCCTGTTCTAGACGGCGCAAGTCTGCTCGTCGTGCGTCCAGAGCGATTTTATCTCCGAGGCACTGTCACAATCTTGCAACCTCCGCCAACAGGCGGGGGTTTTTGAGTTCGCCCAGTACCTCGTTGATAGTAACAGCTCTGGGGTCTTGTGGGCTGAAAACAGCGAGTTGGTGCGGTGAGATAACAGGGTGCATGGCGGTGGGGCATGGCGTCGACAAGTAGACCTCCTGACAGTAACAAGGTTTCCCTCTGCCGAGAGTACCAACGATCTCGCGATAGTCCCGGCGATAGTAAATGTACCTTGCCTGAACCTTCGTGACGTCGTCCTCCAGAGGTATCATGAGTGGAAAGAAAAACGGGGTGTCGGGGGCGTTAAGGAAGAATGGTAGACCAGGGTCATCCGACTCCTCGTCATCCCCCTCGTCAACCGGTTCCTCGTCGTCATCTAATGATGCGAGCCGAGGATCAGGCCGGAGTCGTTGTGGGGGTATGGCAGGCGTCAATGAGTAGGGATGTGGGAGATCGGAGGCTAGCTGTGACATCGGAACGACTGGTGTGAGGCCTGGGGGCGCTTCAAGGATCAGGACTGCTGCGGGCTCCAGTGGTGGTGGAGAGGAAGGCGGGGGTGTGGGACCAGTAGGCGAGACGTTAAGGGCAATGGCTAAAACTGGAGTAGGGGGTCTTGATGGGACGACTGAGTATGGGGTGCGAGACACGAATGGAGTCGGGATCCCCTCGGATTGAGAGGGGACTGTGAGTCGTTCGAGGATGATGGCTGATGGGGGACGTGGTCGGTCGTTGGCTGGGACGGTATCATGGGTAGTAGGGGTTGACATGATGACTTGTGGATGAGTGGGTCGTCTTTGCCTTGCCCTTCTTTTATAATCTTCGTCCTGCTCCATCAGCGGTGGGGTTGCGGTGATAGAAGTCTGCAATTACGTCTGGTGCGTGTGTGACGTGGTCAGCTGGCTCCCACGTGCTGTCACTCATGGGAAAGCCTTTCCACTTGACTAGGAATTGGAGTTTGCGCCCTCGCCCATGGAGTCGCGATCCCATGATTTGCTCCACTTCGAATTCTTCTTCACCGTCCACGAGTTCAGGGGGAGGACGCGGGAAGTTCTCCCCATGCAGTTCCGTCTCCTTATAGGGTGTAAGAAGGTTTGCATGGAACACTGGGTGTATCTTCCACGTGCTTGGCAGCTCCAATTCGTACGTTACTTCTGATAGGGCCTTCTTAATTCGGAAAGGCCTGTGGCGTTTAGGAGCGAGTTTTGCGGTGGGGTAGAAGGTCTTAAGGTTCGTTCCTTCTAGCCAGACTCGGGCTCCCTCGGCATAGGGGATAAAGCGGCTTCTTCCCCTTTTCGCCATGAGGTTCTGCGCGTGTTTGATACAATCTTGCACATGTTGTCGTCTCGTGGTCATTTCATCTAGGCGTTGGTCAACCGATGGTGTGGGAGTGGGTTTCGAGACCCAATTGGTTCGTGGTTCCCATCCCATAATAAGTGAGAATGGGGAATGCTTCGTGGTAGCATTTGGCCAAGAGTTGTGTGCAAACTGTGCCACTGGGAGAGCTTCCGCCCAATTATCCTGTTGCACATTGCTCCAATGGCGTAGGTATTGCTCCAGCCACTGGTTGGTGTGCTCCGATTGGCCGTCTGTTTGGGGGTGATATGCGGTGGATATGTTTTGTCGTATCCCCAGTGTGCTGCACAACCCCTTCATAAATGCGGACGTGAATCGCGGGTCTCGGTCTGTGATGAGTTTGCGTGGTATCCCATAGTGTGGGTAGACGTGTTGGAGGTATAGTCGAGCTACTCCTTCGGCGGTAATAGTTTTGTGACAGGGTATGAAGATCGCAGCCTTCGAGCAATCATGGTCGGTAATCGTAAGGATGGAGTCGAATCCCTGCAATGGAGGTAGTTTGGTAATAAAGTCCATGGCAACGACTTCGAACGGTTCCGCCTCCGGGTTGGTGGATATGGGGAATAGGTGGGGTTTTTGTGGGTGGGGGTTGATCTTGTTGGCCTGACATACGGTGCATCCCTTGACATATTCCTCAACATCTTCTCGTATCATGGGCCACCAGTAGTCACGTCGTATTAGTTCGCGTGTGTTGGCGATTCCGGGGTGGCCCATGCTTGGAGAGTCATGAAAAAGGGCGATTACCCCCCGCTTAAGATCGTTGTCCCCGACAACGACTAACGCGTCATCTTTCCACCACAGCCCGTCATGCTGTTTGAGGTTGTGGTGTTCAGCCCATCGTGCCGCTTCTTCCTTACTAGCGTTCTGAGCCACCCGGGACCAAATATCCATATCACATATTGACATTTGGGTGGCTCGAATGAACCTTTCCACTGGTAGGACAATGACGTTGGCATTGTCCCCTTCGCCGGATTCGTAGTCCAACCGTCTGGACAGGGCGTCTGCACGCGCGTTCTTCGTTCCGGCTACGTGTCTCAGAATGAAATCGTATTCTGACAACTCCAGGAACTCGTGTGCGATCCTTTGGTTGATCTTTCGGGGTTCTTTCCAGTATTGGAGGTTCGTGTGGTCGGTATGGATAATGACTTTATGTGGGGATCCTACGAGGTATGTTCTCCACGTTTGTAGTGCTTTAACCACGGCTAGTAACTCCCAATCGTAGATGTCGTAGTTTCATTCTGTCTCCGTAAATGACTCGGAGTGGAATGCTACAGGGTGGAACTTTTTGTCGGTGCCTAGCTGATTCAGCACTGCTCCGACCGCGACGTTTGACGCGTCAACCTCCAACTCGAATGGTTTGGTAAGGTCCGGAAATAGGAGTACTGGTTCTTCGCATATGCGTCTTTTGATATCTTCGAAGGCGTTCTGTTGCGTGTCATCCCAGTGCCATTGGGTCTCCTTTTTTGTTAGGTCGTGAAGGGGTCGGGCCAGTTGGGAGAACCCTCGTATAAACCTTTGGTAGAAGTTGCAGAATCCTAAGAACGCGCGAACTTCCTTGAGGCTTTTCGGGGGTTGCCACTCTCGGATTCCTCGAACCTTAACGGGGTCCATCCGTAGCCGCCCGTGGCCAATGATGAGGCCTAAGTACTCCGTTTCATAGACTTTGAACTCGCACTTCTCCGGTTTGACATAGAGATCGTGTTCTTCACAAAGTCGTAGTACTTCGTGGAGGACTTTCCGATGATGGCGCTTGTCATCTGCGGTGGCAATGAGGATATCATCCATGTAGACAACGACTTCGTTCGTCAAGATGAGGTCGCGGAAGATAGTATCCATCATTGTTTGGAATGTGGACGGGGAATTGGTGAGGCCGAAAAACATGACGCGCGGTTCAAACAGGCCTTGGTTGGTTTTGAACGCCGCTTTCCATTCATCTCCTTCCTGAATGCGAACGTTATTGTATCCCCATCGGATGTCCAATTTCGAGTATAGTCATGCAACTTGGATGCGATCGACAAGTTCGGGGATAAGTGGGAGAGGGTAGTGGTTTTTTATAGTGAGTTCGTTGAGACGTCGGTTGTAACGCCTACCACGGGCGCTCGTCTGACTTAGACGCTGTTGTGACGTGGGTTCCCTCGGGGGTGAAACCTGTAGATGTCCGAGTGCTCGGGAAAGACTGCGGGGTGAGGCCAATACGTGCCTGTGGAATCCCTATAGGTGTATAACGTCTCTTGGACGGGGATGCCTGGAGGTGTGCTAGGGACTTTGCGGATGTATTCCCACTCGAGGTTGTCGACGATGTAGTAACAGTGAGTTGGGCGAGCGGTGCAGGAGTTGAGGTATTCGAAGACTAGATGACACGTGGTACCAGGCGGATAAGTCACGGTCGGCTGATCTACCATTCATGAGGGAAGATTGTTACGATTTTCCTTCTATTTCCCTTGGACGCTTCCGTTCGTTGCTTCTCTCTCCCACACCCCATCTTGTTACGCCCATAACTCATCACGCGCCCAACCATTTCCCATGATCTCTTCGTCGCACGATACGCCCTCATGTCCTCTTCCTTGTATATCAAAGTTCACGGCGCTCCGGTCTCAGCTGACTTCCACATGACCCCGCGCAATCATCATGTTTCCCATTACGGTACTGCCTTTGTTCCGCTTTTACTTAGGACTCCACATGTCGCGCCATATGTTTGTTGCGTACAAACATCCTGTACTAGTATATAAGTCGCACGCTACCTAGCTTGTACGGTAGACTTGACTTCCTGTGTAATACCACATCGCTGTCAATCCACGAACGACCTTTACGCTCGCTGTTTCGCTTGAGCACGACTTTGGTTCGCCTTTTTGCTTGAACCCCAGAATTCTCGACTACCACCAGCGTGTCTGAGGAGACCGTGTGGTGCTTGTTCATCATCAGACTTAGTCTTAACCGACTAGCTCGCATTCCGATACCTCGGCTTGAACGACTTAGTGACGTGCACGTCGCACATAACGTTCCTGTGGTAACGTTACAAAGATGGAGATAAGGTCACGGGGATCCCCTCTTGGTCGTCAAGGGGGTATGCCGGAGCTAGTTCACTTAGGGACTGCCTCAGGCCCCTAGTACAGAAGACGAGTAGAGAAGTGGTATTTCGAAGAAGACCAAGATGGGGATCCTGATCTGTACTACTATGAACTTAAATACAAGTAAGGGAGCCAGTTCTAGCTCCGCTCGGACTCGTAGGTAGCCAATAGCGTAAGTAGCGTAAACCCTAGTACAACGGTCCTAGGGATCAGTCATCCACGACGTAATACTAGTATCGTACAACAATAGGAGTCGGGGGGGGGGGAAGCATAAGACACATCACGTACAACAATAGAACTCATCAGTCAGCCGAGACATGAGGCACCGAGATCCGAAGTCCATGATGTATTACTCCTGACATCTCCACGTCATCACGAATATGTCAGAGTCCACAGCCGGGCCGGGCAGTCCGAGAACGAAACGTAACATCGGTAGTCTTGTACCGGGCGTAACTTTCTGTCCTTCTTTTTGATAAAGAAGAATGGTGATGCGTAGGCAGATTTTGAAGGGCGAATATACCCCTTTTCGAGTTGTTCGTTCAGGAAGGCCGTGAGTGCCTCTCCTTCATTTGCGGTGAGGGGATACACCTTGCAATCGAGTGCGGTGGGCGCGTCGGGGAGTAATTCGATGGCGTGGTCCCATACACGGGATGGGGGGAATCGATGTGACGCTTCTTCACTGAACACCTTATGGTGTGACCAGTATTCTGGAGGAACCATTTCCTCAAACGTTCGGATCTGTCTTTTTGCGGCTTCCTGCTGGGCAAGTTCTGATGCGGTGGTTGTCTTTCGCAGGAAGGTGATATTTGGCTCCGACTCTTCGTTTACAACCTGCTCCCATGCCTCCTCATCGAGCTCATATGCCTGCAAGGCTCTGATGGCGGCCTCTAATGGCATGGCGTTGCTCTGAAGGTTCAGGCTGGAGATTACGACTGGTTGGAAATTTTCGTTCAGCGTGGCGTTTCTCCACTCTATCTCAGGCTCGAAGGCCGAGAACCAGGGGTAGCCCAGGATTGCTTCGTCCTTTCCCAGATTGGTTACCAGGAAACGAAGCGTCTTCATGCGCTCACCAGTCCGCACTGCCAGATCAGTGTACTGGGTTATCGCGCCGTCTCGGTTGTAAGTTCCGTCAATGTTCCATATGGTGATGGGAGCGGAGACGGGTCGGGTTCCGAGATGCGTTCGTTTGAGCAGTTCCGCACAAATAAAGTTGTCGGTTGCTCCAGAGTCCAACAGGACTTGTCGTTCGGCCATCGCGTTTGCAGATTTGAAAAGAACTGGGATTCGCATGGATCGATATCTGCTATAATACATGTGTAATGCCTTTGCCCAGGCCGACGGGTTTAGGCGTTCGGAAAATCCTTTCCTCCAAAAAGCTTCTCCACCAAGAGGTCCCGCACCTCTTTTGGCTGAGCGGCCAGCGCTGCGATCTGAGCGTCAGCCGCTTCATCATTCGACAGTACGTGGTTTGCTGATATGGCGACTCGAGTAACGAGGGGGGGAGGCGATACTGCGGGGGTAGTGGGGACGGGAGGAGGTGCTCCTCCATCGCTTGTGGTCTGAGCAGCACGAGTGCCTTTTTGTGGGCAATTACGCGACACATGACCCTTTTCTCCACATTGGAAACATCTCCCCTCCGTGACCATCCTTTGCTTCTCAGCGTCTGTGAGGGTGGCACGGGCTCTAGTGCGACTAATATCCATGGCGTTTGGGTCACGTGCCTTGTTAAGGGCTTGGACCCACTGGTCTCGGGTGTGACCTCCCTGTTTCTCATTTTGTCGGTTACACGCGAGGCGCGGCTTTAGCATAAGATATTCAGCTTGCTGAAGCCATGCCGCATCTTTCCACTGGTTCCATGTAACTGGATGTTGGAAGTGTATAGCGTTGATTACGAGGTTGTCGGGGAGTCCTGCTTGGAATTTTTCAATGACGTTGGCTTCGTCTGGATTGTAGCCGGCTTTTGTTGTGAGGTTTTGGAATTTTGCGATGTACGTGTCGATGTCTTCGCCAATCATCTTCAGCTTATCGATGTCTTGGCGCGCTCTGGTTCGTTCGGTGGTGTCGGTGTAGGCGTTCGTGAACCGGTCAAGGACCGTATTCCATAGGTTTTCTTCGTTGTGCAGTACTCCTCCTGCTATCTGGGTGTCTAGCTGTAACGCTACCACGGCGTTCAGTTCGACTTGAACTCAGACAAGGGCGTTCACGACTTAGCTGGTCGCAGACACTCGCGCAGCGTCTCAGTAATCCCGTAGAATACTACTAAGGTGATCCACAGAAGACGCTCCAATAGTACTAAGGCAACTCCGACTTGGTGCGTCGACAGGGCCAGGGTCTTAGACTCGAAGGTCAAGACTTATAAGGACGTCGCTCCTTAGAAAGGAGAAGGTCGGGCAGAACTCCAATCGAGAGACGAATAAGAGAGTGGTATTGAGAAGAAGACCAAGATAGCGCATCTTGGTCTTCACAGTCCACTATTTATACATATTGAGGAGGCAGCTTTAAAGCTCCTCTCGAAGATGACTACTACTAGCGATAATAGCTCGAACCCTACTATCGCTATCCTAGTAATGAGTCATACTAGCAATCACATGCTAGTACAACGCTGACTGATCCTAAAGTCCATGACTAATTTCTACTTACTATCGTAGTCATAACCGTATAGTAAGCGTCCTCGTCAATTCTCGTACCGTATTTCGAATCCTGTAAGTCCGACCGCGACACTAGCCACGCGGTTTGCTCATCTACCCAATCGTCTACCAGATGTCCCCTCATGTATGAGAGGAAGGTCATGGCACATGAATAGGGTACTGTGAGTTGGTCGACGGTGGGGTTCATCCCTCGATAAATTCGAAAGGATTGAAGAAAGTTTCGACTCTCCTCTCGGTTTCCATCAAAGATGGGTGGTGGGTTGCCCCCAAGTTTGCCCCCTCCCGGTGCTGGTACTGCCCCGGGGTGGGCCATGGGGATCGCACCTCCTCCTCCTGGGGGACCACCGCCAGGGGCTCCTCCACCCGGACCGCCTCCGCCGCCACCAGGGGCACCGCCGCCCGGTGGGCCTCCACCGCTACCATGTATGCCTCCACTAGGTCCAGCAGTTGGGCCACTGCTCGACCCCGTCGTCGGTTGGGTGGTAGAGCTATGAGCCGTTCCGCTCGCCTGAGCAGCCGGTCCACTTCCTGCAGCATGTGTTCCTCCACCACTTGGGCCGGAGGTTCCCGCGGAAGTAAGGCTGGTGGCGACCTGAGTGTGGGTGGCCATCATGGGCTGTACTGGGGTAAGGGTGGTTGATTCGTCTGGGTCGACGTTAATACCAGTGATGTTGGTTGACCCAAGGGGTCCTGCGCCGAACTGGGGAGGGACAGGTTTGTACACGTACCACCGTCCTTGCTTTGGGTCGTAGTCAATGTAAGCCCAGATGCGAAGGTCGTCGAAGTAGTGGACTTGGTGGTACCTTTGACTTGTTGTGTCGAAGATGAAGTATCCCTCTTGGTTGTTGGTTTCTTCCCAAACGACTGCACCTTTTTCGTGGTCGGAGAGCTCATCGGTCGAATACCGATCGATGTACTGCTTCTGAAATTTCATGCGACTCCTACTAGTCGCCAGGGTTGCGAGACTTGACTTAATGTAACGTTACCACAGGAACGTTATGTGCGACGTGCACATCACTAAGTCGATCAGGCCGAGGTAACGGGATGTGAGTTAGCCAGTTAGGGCCGAGTTCAATGATGAATAAGCACCACACGGTCTCCTCAGACACGTGAGTGGTAATCGGGGGATTCTGGGGTTCAACCGCAAAGGCGAACCAAAGTCGTGCTCAAGCGAAACAGTGAGCTAAAGTCGTTCGTGGATTGACAATGATGTGGTATTACACAAGAAGTCAAGTCTACCGTACAAGCTAGGTAGCGTGCGACTTATATACTAGTACAGGATGTTTGTACGCAACAAACATATGGTGCGATACGTGGAGCCTTAAGCAAAAGCGGAACAAAGGTAGAACTATAGTAGGAAATACGGCGATTGTGCGGAGTCATGTGGGAATCAGCTGAGACCGGAGCGCCGTGAACTTTGATATACAAGGAAGGAGACGTGAGGGCGTATCGTGCGGCAAAGAAATCATGGGAACCGATTGGGCGCATGATGAGTTAGAGGCGTAACAAAGTGGGGTATGGAAGCAAGAAGTGAAGAACGGAAGCGTCCATGAGAAAGAGAAGGAAAATCGTAACACCATACGCCCTCGACATTACTTCCCTGAGCTTCCACTCGTACCACGACCCGGAGGACCAGTCGAGATGCCACGCTTAGTAGACGGGCCTAGCCGGACGCAGAAAAGGCACAAGTGTTACTTGTGCAAGAAGCGTGGGCACAAGATGAGTGAATGCCCCAACAAACCGCCCACCGGCGTTTGCGTATGGTGCGCCAGTCGAGCTCACGCCTCCGAGAACTGCCTCATCCACCGCCTTGCGCCTATCACCCCGGCGTTCAAGGAACCCTCGGAGCGCCCCCGTTGGTGCGGGAAGTGCCTGAGGTTTGATGCACGGCATGACGAAATCGAGTGCCCGCAGTACGAGGCGTGTAGGCGGTGTGGAGAGTGGGGCAGGTATTTGTTCCTGTGACGACATGTATGCCCGGTGGACGACCGGGATGACGAGACTAATGACCCCAGCGCTGATGTGTATGACTATGTTGGCAGCGACTGAAGTCATGGCGACTTCAGGTCTGACGGGGGGGTAATGTTACGATTCTCTCTTCTTTTCCCATGGACACTTCCGTTCCTTACTTCTTATTCCTGTACCCCACCTTGTAACGCCCATAGCTCATCACGCGCCCAACCATTTCCCATGATCTCTTCGCCGCACGATACGCCTTCACGTCCCCTTCCTTGTATATCAAAGTTCATGGCGCTCCGGTCCCAGCTGACTCCCACATGACCCCGCGCAATCACCATACTTCCTACTATAGTTTCGCCTTTGTTCTACTTTTACTTAAGGATCCACGTATCGCGCCATATGTTTGTTGCGTACAAACATCCTGTACTAGTATATAAGTCGCACGCTACCTAGTCTGTACGGTAGACTTGACTTCCTGTGTAATACCACAACGTTGTCAATCCACGAACGACTTTACGCTCACCTTTTCGCTTGAGCACGACTTTGGTTCGCCGTTGCGCTTGAACCCCAGAATCCCCGCTTATCACCCACGTGTCTGAGGAGACCGTAGGGTGCTTACTCATCATCGAACTCAGTCTTAACCGACTGTCTCACGTCCTGTTACCTCGGCCTGAACGACTTAGTGAAGTGCACGTTGCACATAACGTTCCTGTGGTAACGTTACAGGTCTTATCCACCACCAAGTGGGTCAAAGCTTACAAGGCCAAGCACGGACCTTACGACAAATGGATCTGGGAGGCCATCGAACTCGGATCCCGCAATACCTTCACCGACACCCTTGAGAAAGAAAGGGCACAACAAGAACTCCAGAAGGGCTTCCGAATGGAAGGGCAAGACATTGACTCCTACGTCGCCAAATTCGAAAAAGCGGTCAGAGAAGCAGGATACCGCTTTGACGACTCCCTAGTCCTCGACAAGTTCACCAGCGGACTCCCAGTAGAACTCTACAAAAACGCGTACAACTTCCACAGCCCGAATACGTATGCCCAGTGGAAGACGGCAGTGCTCGAACAACAACGCAAATGGATGCATCTGCAGACACGTTTGGGGGGACGTAAACCCCCAGGACCCGGTAAGCCGGGAAATACTTCTCTGAGAACGTTCAACGCTCCAAATCGTCCCCAGCAACCCCAACAGGGATGGCAGGCGTTCAGGAACCACCCCAACGCTATGGACACCACTCCAGGAAGAGTTAGAGCCCGCCTTGCCAGCTCGGAAGAAATCGACTACGCCCAGCCACCGTACACCCAACGAGGGGGACGCACCAATAAAGGGATCATAGACGCAGGCAACGTCAAGTGCTTCAATTGTGGCAGAATGGGCCACTTCCAACACGACTGTCGTCAGCCACGCAAACCACGACCCAACACGAACTGGCAACCCCGCCAGGGAAGGGGGGCGTTCATCGAAGAAGTTCAAAGCGTCCAAGACAAACCCTTGATCCAGCTCGAGGATGACGGCGGCAGTAGCCGTGGCACCCGCGCCACCACTGATACGCCGCAAGAACGGGTGACCAGCTGGATAAATGGAGTCCGAAACCTTGACGACGAAGCCAGGGACCTGGTAGTTCGGGACTTATTGGGGCGAGAGGATTTTCAAAGTGCCTGAACCCGACGGCCTGGGTAAGGGCATTACGGTGTAACTCTGTGTTCATAACGCGCTATCAATCTATGCATGTTCCAGTTTCATTGCGCGCAAGTTACGCCATGGCCGATAAACGAGCACTAGTGGACTCCGGAGCCACTAATAACTTCATACATCCGGACTTCGTCAAAAGAATGAGGCTAGGCCTCAAGGAACTAGACCGTCATCGAAAGATCTGGAACATCGACGGCACGCATAACAAAGGGGGCAAAATCACCCATTGCGTGGATCTAGAAGTACAAACCAAAGGAATCAAAAAGGAGATGAGATTCCTCGTGACCGACGTGGGAGGAGAAGATATCATATTGGGATACCCCTGGCTGGCCACGTTCCAACCCAATATCCAGTGGGCCACGGCCACCCTGAACGAAGCTGAGTATCCTGTGGTCCTTCGCACCATAAACCCCACAAAACCACGAATAGACCCAGTCATCGCCCGACTTGTACTCGAAAAGCTACTACTTCCCAATAAACAGAAGATCGAAGAACAACTACGGAAGGAATGCGATCTTGAAGACACACGCCTACGTGCAACAATGTCAACGGAAATGGCCATACAAGCCAAACAATATACGGATAAGAAAGCGGTCCCAGAAGAGTATCAACGGCATGTCAAAATCTTTAGCGAAGAAGAATCCAATCGTTTCCCGCTTTCAAAACCGTGGGATCAGGCCATCGACTTCAAACCAAACGCACCGGACACGATCGACTGCAAAGTCTACCCAATGAGTCAAGCGGAAGACAAAGCGCTCAAGGAATGGATCGACAAACAGCTGGCCAAAGGGTACATCAGACCCTCGAAATCCCCGTACGCATCATCATTCTTTTTCATCAAAAAGAAAGACGGAAAACTACGCCCCATACAGGATTACCGGAATATCAACAACTGGATGATACGCAACCAATACCCCCTCCCACTCATCCCAGAACTCATCGCCAACCTGAGCGGAGCGTTCATATTCACCAAGCTGGACATCCGCTGGGGATATAACAATATAAGGATCAAAGAGGGCGACCAGGAAAAAGCAGCGTTTAAGACAAAATACGGACTTTTCAAACCAACGGTAATGTTCTTTGGGCTAACCAACTCACTGGCAACGTTTCAAACCATGATGAACGAGATCTGTAAAGACCTCATCGTGTACCACAAGACCAAAGGTACGACCATCAGGGTTTACATGGACGACATAGGCATAGCCACTCGATCTACGGAACAAGCACACATCGATGCGGTACACGACATTTTGGACCTATTAGAGGAAAATGATCTATTCCTCAAACCGGAAAAATGCATCTTCCATGCACCAAGCATCGATTACCTGGGGGTAATCATTGAAAAGGGGGTGACACGCATGGACCCTGTCAAAATTTCCGGCATCAAAGACTGGCCAAACCCCAAAAACGTCAAACAGGTGAGATCATTCCTAGGCTTTTGCAACTTCTACCGCGCTTTCATCCGAAATTTTGCCACACACGCCCGACCCCTCAACAAACTCACGCGCAAAGACACAGAATGGACATGGACGACGGCGGAACAAGAGGCGTTCGACAAAATCAAAAGACTCGTCATGGAGGAACCAGTTCTCGCGCACGCTAAGCTGGAAGATCAATTCGAGCTCGAAGTGGACGCTTCAGGATTCGCAGTAGGAGCAGTACTACTCCAACGCAAAGAAGATGGTAAAAGACACCCCATCGCCTACTATTCGAACACTCTCAGCGCGGCAGAACGGAACTACGACATCTACAACTTGGAACTACTGGCAATAGTTAAAGCACTTCGAAACTGGCGTCACTACCTGGCAGGATCCCCACACAAGATCAAAGTATTCTCGGACCACATGAACCTTCAATACTGGCGCTCCCCACAAAAAATAAGTCGCCGAGTAGCCCGGGAAGTACTAGAACTCTCAGAGTATGACATTGAAATTCACCACATTAAGGGAACGGTGAATGGACGAGCCGATGCCCTATCTAGACGCCTGGACTACGATCAAGGGGAAGGAGACAATGACCAAGTCACAGTACTACCCGATGAAATCTTCGTCAGGGCCGCAGCGATAGATACAACAGAAGACCTGCTTCGAATCAACGCCACAATCTCAGTGCAAGAAATGGAAAAGGTAAACCCAGTGTACGCCCAAGACGACGACAAACTCCGCCCCTGGATAGACCCACATGGACTGAAGAAGGTCAAAGGCACTTGGTACAAAGACGGACACCGAGTAGTCACGGGGGGACTCCTTGAGAAGCGAGAACTTATCAAGAACCATCACGACCCTCCCATATACGGGCACCCGGGAATCAGTCGAACCATCAAACTTGTAGAACGATATTACTGGTGGCCAGGTCTTCAGAACGAAGTCATGGACTATGTCAAGGGGTGCACCGACTGTCAAAGAATCAAAGTCAACACCAGGGCCATCAAAGCGCCACTACGCCCAATATTCCCAAAACCCGAAGCTATGCCATTTGAAACCATTGCACTTGATTTTATCACTAAACTTCCCGAAGCGCAGGGCTGCGATACGATCCTCACGATAACGGACCACGACTGCACAAAAATGTCTCTTTTTATCCCATGCCAAGAAGAAATATCGGCCGAAGGAACCGCCGCCCTCTACGTCAAACACGTGTTCCCTCGATTCGGACTCCCAGGGAAAATTATCAGTGACAGAGACCCCCGATTCGCTTCAAAGTTTACGCGCGAACTGTGCAAAATCCTCGGCATCAAACAAAACATCTCCACGGCCTACCATCCATGCACCGACAGGCAATCAGAGCATACCAACCAGTGGCTGGAACAATATCTAAGGTTCTGGGTAAACAGGCAACAAGACGACTGGATCCACTACCTCCCTATGGCTGAGTTTACACATAACAATTGGCCTAGCGAAACTACTAAGGAATCCCCATTCCAGCTCCTCATGGGCTATAACCCTCATGCCGATTGGACTGACAGACCATCTCCAATCCCGCAAGTGGCGCTCAGGGTCAAACAGTTCAAAGAACTTCAAAACCGCGCCCAGTCACTGATGATCAAAGCGCAGCAGGGGTGGATCAAAGCAAAAGATACGCCCAAGTTCCAAATTGGGGATCAGGTATGGCTAGAAGGACGCCACCTACGTACGCATCAACCTACGGCGAAACTGGCGGCACGACGCCACAGCCCCTTTAAGGTTGCTCAGGTGATGTCCGCAGTCAACTACCGTCTAGAACTTCCCACGCAGTGGCAGATTCACCCAGTGTTCCATGTGGACCTCCTGACGCCTTATCGCGAAACCCCCACGCACGGACCTAATTATCAGCGCCCGCCACCGGATCTAGTGGGCGGTGAAGAGGAATATGAAGTCAAAAAGATTCTGGACTCTCGGCGGTTCGGCAGAAGTCGCAAACTCCAATACCTGGTCAAATGGAAGGGGTATCCGGACTCGGACAACCAGTGGGTCAATAAGGATGACGTATTTGCTGACGACGCGATAAGGGAGTTCAAAAATTCCAACCCCGCTTGCGAAGTGCATATAAGCGCAGGGAAACTCTAAGAGACGTCCCCATCTCCCTCATCCTCTACTCCTGACATTCATGCGCTCTCCATCCCCAGTCAACTTCCGCTATGTCGTCAACACCGAGTTATCCGCACCTTACCGAGTACAGTCCACGCCATCGTCACCCCTGTCATCTACCCTCGCCCTTCACCAACGAGGAGATCGTCCTCCTTCCCCCGGGCCATCCCCAGTTCCTTCGCCGACCCCCACTGTTTATTCTGAGACCAATCAGCCCAGCCGACTCGCAAGTCAGTACGTCCCGACGCGAGCGCCCACTCCAACGGGCGATGAACAACAAGGGTACGTGCCCAGCTGACCCGCCTCCCCACTGGGACCCGACGAAGGCGGGGACCCGTACGACCCGGCGGAGTGCCTCGAAGCGCATCAATATCTACGTTACACCACCCATCTCACCACGACACACTCGGAAACCCCCCCGCTTTGTGGACCCACCAGGGAAGCTATCACACTACCGACGCCGTATCCACCTGCGTTTCGCCGTGATCCAGAAGAGGAACTTGTGCAGGAGGCCGAGAGTCGTGCAGAGACGCCCCCTCCCAGGGGGTACCAATTCAACAGGGGAGTCCATTACATTCCCTTTCAGATTCGCGACGCTCAGGAACGTCTTTGGCCGGCCCGGTATACTCAGCTCATCCTTACCGCCGACCCCTTCGTCCTGGCCTTCAGGGCCAGGTGCAATCAACAATACGGAAAGCCTGTCCACGCTGTCCCCTACTACGACGAACAGTCCTCTGCCCCCACTTACACCGACGACAACCTCACGTTCCTGCTCTCCGACACGGGATTAGTCGACTCGGTCGACCAGGCACTCCTTCACATGAAGGACGCGACTCTTGCAGCCGAGGTCCATCACTACCGATGCATGATGCTCAGGTGGCGATCGCAGCAACACCGGGTGGCGGCGGAGCAGATGAAGTTGGAGCGCATAGAGATCAAGCGCAACAGGTGCGTAGCCTGACTTCAACGGGCGCACGCAGTGGATCGCATCGAGAACGTCTGAGCCTCGCTTCACCGCGGACCCAAGGTGGACTAGGATGCGGAGGAAATCATGCGCATCAGGGCGCTATGCGCGGTGGGCACCAATCCGCTGGCAATCATGCGTGGTCAAGCTGGGGCTTGACGCTGAAAAGGGGGTGATGTTACGTTTTGTCCCTGGACTGCCCGGACCGGTTGTGAACTCTGACGTGTTCGTGATGACTCGGCACGTTAGCAGTAATACGTCATGGACTTCGGATTTCGGTGCCGCATGTTAGGCTGACTGATGACTCCCTATTGTTGTACGTGATCATGATTAGGCTTGCTGACTGATGTTCTATTGTTGTACGTGTTTCGGATTACGATGACGACTGCGCATTCTATTATTAGAGTACGCTACTTACGCTATTGGCTACTTACGAGTTCGAGCGGAGTCGGAACTGACTCCCTTACTTGTATTTAAGTTCGTAGTACGATGGACCAGGATCCCCATCTTGGTCTTCTTCCAATACCACCTTCTCTACTCGCCTTCTGTGCTAGGGACTCGCAGTGTCCCTAAGTGAACTAGCTCCGGCATATCCCCTCGTGACCAAGGGGGATCCCTGTGACGTCTGTCTCCATCTTTCCTTGTGAATGGTAGACTCGCCCACCGTAACCTATCCACCTGAAACCACGTGTCACCTCGTATTCGAATACCTCAACTCACGCACAGCCAGACCCACCCATTGTTACTACATCGTTGACAACCCTCGGTGGAGATACATTCGCAAGGTTCCAGGCCCACCTCCCAACGTCCCCATCCAAGAGACGCTTTACACATACCGGGACTCTACAGGCACGTATTGGCCTCATCCCACAGTCTTTCCAGGCTCCTCGGATAATCACAGATTCTACCCACGAGGGAACCCATGTTACAACAGCGTCTAAGTCAGACGAACATCTGTGGTAGACATTACACGAAGTTCCGAATGAAAGCGCGGTAAAAGTTGCAGAATCCTAGGAAGGATCTCACCTGTTTGACGTTTTTGGGGGTTGGCCAGTCCTTGATGCCGGAAATTTTGATGGGGTCCATGTGCGTCACCCCCTTTTCAATGATTACCCCCAGGTAATCGATGCTAGGGGCATGGAAGATACACTTTTCTGGTTTGAGGAATAGGTCATTTTCTTCCAGTAGGTCCAGTATGTCGTGTACCGCGTCGATGTGTGCTTGTTCCGTTGTCCTGGTGGCAATTCCGATGTCGTCCATGTATACCCTGATGATCGTTCCTTTTGTTTCATGATACGCGATAAGGTCCTTGCAAATTTCGTTCATCATAGTTTGGAAGGTCGCCGGAGAGTTGGTCAGTCCGAAAAACATTACCGTCGGTTCAAAGAGCCCATATTTGGTTTTGAACGCCGCTTTTTCCTGGTCCCCCTCTTTGATCCGTACGTTGTTGTATCCCCAACGGATGTCCAGTTTGGTGAATATGAACGCCCCACTTAAGTCAGCGATGAGTTCTGGGATGAGCGGGAGGGGGTATTGATTACGTATAGTCCAGTTATTGATGTTCCGATAGTCCTGTACAGGGCGTAGTTTTCCGTCCTTCTTTTTGATAAAGAAGAATGATGATGTGTACGGGGATTTAGAAGGTCTGATATATCCTTTGGCCAGTTGTTCGTCTATCCATTCCTTGAGCGCCTTGTCCTCTGCCTGACTCATCGGGTAAACCTTGCAGTCGATGGTGTCCGGTGCGTTTGGCTTAAACTCGATTGTGTGATCCCAGGGTTTTGACAGTGGGAATCGGTTGGACTCTTCTTCGCTGAAGATTTTGACGTGCCTTAGATATTCTTCCAGGATGGCTTTCTTCTCTGTGTACTGCTTCGCTTCGATCACCATTTCTGTTGACATTGTGGCGCATAGGCGGGTGCTTTCGAGGTCGCATTCCTTCTTGAGCTGTTCCTCGATTTTCTGCTTATTTGGTAGCAGCAGTTTCTCGAGTACTAGGCAGGCGATGACCGGGTCTATTCTCAGCTTGGTCGGATTGATGGTTCGGAGGACAACGGGGTACTCAGCTTCGTTTAAGGTGGCCGTAGCCCATTGGATGTCAGGCTGGAACATGGCCAGCCACGGGTATCCCAGTATTATGTCTTCTCCTCCTACGTCGGTAACTAGGAATCGCATTTCCTTGACGGTTCCCTTAGTTTGTACTTCTAGATCCACGCAGTGGGTAATCTTGCCCCCTTTGTTGTGCGTGCCGTCAATGTTCCAGATCTTCTGATGACGGTCTAGTTCTTTGAGGCCTAGCCTCATTCGTTTGACAAAGTCCAGATGTATGAAGTTGTTGGTGGCTCCGGAGTCCACTAGTGCTCGTTTGTCGGCCATGGCGTAACTTGCGCGCAATGAAACTGGAACATGCATAGATTGATAGCGCGTTATGAACACAGAATTACACCATAATGCCCTCACCCAGGCCGTTGGGTTTAGGCGCTTTGAAAATCCTCTCACCCCAATAGATCCTGTACCACCAAATCCCTGGCTTCATCGTCTAGGTTTCGAACTCCGTTTATCCAGCTGGTCGCCCGTTCTTGCAGCGTATCAGTGGTGGCGCGGGCACCGTGGCTACTGCCATTATCGTCCTCGAATTGGATAAGGGGTTCTTCTGCGATGCTTTGGACCTCCTCGATGAAGGCCCCTCTCCCTTGACGAGGTTGCCAGTTGGGGTTGACGCGTGGCTTGCGAGGTTGGTGGCAGTCACGTTGGAAGTGACCCATTTTACCACAGTTGAAGCATTTGACGTTGCTTGCGTCGATAATTCCTTTGTTTGGACGTCCTCCCTGCAAGGTGTACGGCGGTCGGGTGTAGTCGATTTCTTCCGAGCCTGCGAGCCTTGCTCTAACCCTTCCTGGAGTGGTATCCATGGCGTCAGGGTGATTCCTGAATGCTTGCCATCCTTGTCGGGGTTGCTGGGGACGGTTTGGAGCATTGAAAGTTCGAAGAGAGGTGTTGCTGGGCTTACCAGGTCCCAGGGGTTTACATCCCCCCAAACGCGTCTGCAGATGCATCCACTTTCGCTGCTGCTCGAGCGCAGCTGTCTTCCATTGAGCGTATGTGTTTGGGCTGTGGAAGTTGTACGCGTTCTTGTAAAGTTCCACTGGAAGTCCACTGGTAAATTTGTCCAGGACTAGGGAGTCGTCGAAATGATATCCCGCCTCCTGAACCACCTTCTCGAATTTGGCGACATAGGAGTCAATGTCTTGCCCTTCCATTCGGAAGCCCTTCTGGAGTTCTTGTTGCGCCCTTTCTTTTTCCAGGGTGTCGGCGAACATGTTGCGGAAGCCGAGTTCAATTGCTTCCCAAATCCATTTGTCGTAGGGTCCGTGCTTGGCTTTGTACGCCTTGACCCATTTAGTGGTGGACAGGACCCACTCGTTGACGTGATCCCCTTGGATGTAGGTGAGGAAGATTAGCGCTTTTCGGTAGGGAAGGGTGAACGCAGGGTTATCATAGTTGGTTTCTACAAACAGCTCCCACTGGGTGAGGAACTGTTGGACTTTGGTGCGATCCCTGGTGAAGACGAGGGGTTCCTTGCCCATGAACTTTTTGGGCTTGGTTCCACTAGATACGTTTGGCCCTGTGAAGAGAGGTCCTCCAGGGTCTCCTCCTCCATCGCCACCTGATCCTCCAGGTGGGTCTCCTCCTCTGCGGCTAATACGCGCGGGTTCCTGGAATGTGGTGGGTTGTTTGGTGATTGTAGAGGTCATGTCTGTAGGGATGGACTCAGCTAATAATCCCAGTTGTATTTCTTCTTCCTCGGCTTGAGCTTTGAGGATGTGGATTTCTTCAGGGTTACTTCCTAGTGAAGGGGAAGGTGCGGGTGTCTTGGGAGTAGGGGAACGGACTGGTTCTTCTTCTTGTCCATCAATGGGGCCCCACTGGTCTCTGGTGGTGACTTCTGTTCGAAGGATGTCGAGTTTGAGGCCGGATCCTGCGGGTCTGACGACTTGTAGCTTGCCGTGGAGTTCATCCCACCTAAGCTCTGTCCAACAGGTATGTTCAAAGTTGAATTCTACGGGGATGAGTCCGGTTTTGCCGTCCTTATAGGTGTAAAGGACTACGTAGCCTGGGTCTCCCTGTTCTGTCTGCCAAAAGGCTCCTTTGAGGTATTGCTTGGTGTAACGTCTACCACGGACGTTTGCCTGACTTAGGCACTATTGTAACATGGGTTCCCTCGGGGGTGGAACCTGTGGATATCTGATAGCGGGAAAACTGCGGGATGGGGCTGGTACGTGCCGGTGGAGTCTCTATACGTGTAGAGAGTCTCTTCTACTGGAACTCCTGCGGGTGGGCTTGGGACGGTATGGACGTACTCCCACTGGAGGTTGTCAACAATGTAATAGCAATGAGTCGGACGGGCAGTCCTGGCGTTGAGATATTCGAAGACGAGGTGGCACGTAGTTCCAGGCGGATAGGGTACAACTGGCGAATCTACCATTCACAATGGAAGATGGAGATGAGGTCACGGGGATCCCCCTTGGTCTTAAAGGGATATGCCGGAGCTAGTTCACTTAAGGGCGACTGCGAGCCCTTAGCACAGTAGACGAGTTAGACAGTGGTATTCGAAGAAGACCAAGATGGGGATCCTGGTCTGTAATACTACGAACTTAAATACAAGTAAGGGAGCTAATTCTAACTCCGCTCGAACTCGTAGGTAGCCAGTAGCATAAGTAGCGTATCCTAATAATAGAATGCGCAGTCGTGCTCGTAATCCGAAACACGTACAACAATAGAACATCAGTCAGCAAGCATAATCACAATCACGTACAACAATAGAGGGTCATCAGTCAGCACAACACGAGGCGGTAAGATCCGAAGTCCATGACGTATTACTACTAACGTGCCGAGTCATCGCGAACACGTCAGAGTTCACAACCGGTCCGGTCAGTCCAAGACGAAACGTAACACTTGGGGACGTTACGCTCCCCTCTTCTGTCGATATGATACGGTCGGAATGGGATCCAAAGATTGTGGGTTGTTACTGCGGAAGCCATGTTGAAGGATCTTGGTCTTAATGTAACATCTACCATGGACGTTCGTCTGACTTAGACGCTGTTGTAACGTGGGTTCCCTCGGGAGTAGAATCTGTGATTATCCAAAGAGCCTGGGAATACTGCGGGATGAGGCCAATACGTGCCTGTGGAGTCTCGATAGGTATAGAGGGTCTCTTGTATGGGGACATTAGGTGGCAGGCCTGGGACTTTGCGAATGTACCTCCAACAGGGATTGTCAACAATGTAGTAGCAGTGGGTTGGTCTGGCGGTATGCGAGTTGAGGTACTCGAACATGAGGTGGCATGTGGTATTTGGCGGATAAGTTGCAACAGGCATGTCTACCATTCACAGAGGAAAGATGGAGATGATGTCACGGGGATTCCTTCTTGGTCGAGAGGGATATGCCGGAGCTAACTCACTTAGGGATGTTGTGAGTCCCTAGCACAGAAGACGAGTAGAGGATGTGGTATTCGAAGAAGACCAAGATGGGGATCCTGGTCCGTACTACTAAGAGCTTAAATACAAGTAAGGAAGCCAGTTCAGGCTCCACTCGAACTCGTAACTAGCCAATAGCGTAAGTAACACGAACCCTAGTACAACCATCCTAGGGATCAGTCATCCACAACGTAATATCCGTATCGTACAACAATAGAACTGGAAGGGGAAGGCATAATCCACATCACGTACAACAATAGCGACCATCAGTCAGCTGGAACACGAGGCGACAAGATCCGAAGTCCATGACGTATTACTCCTGACGTACCGAGTCATCACGAATACGTCAGAGTCCACAACCGGGCCGTGCAGTCCGAGGATGAAACGTAACAATGTGGACCTTCTCACGCCTTATCGCGAAACACCCACGCATGGACCTAATTATCAGCGCCCACCACTGGATTTAGTAGGCAGCGAAGAGGAGTATGAAGTCGAGAAGATTCTGGACTCTTGGCAATTTGGCAGAAGTCGCAAATTGCAATATTTGGTCAAATGGAAGGGGTACCTGGACTCGGATAACCAGTGGGTTGACAAGGATGACGTATTTGCAGACGACACGATTTGGGAATTCAAAAATTCTAACCCCGCTCGCAAAGCACATATAAGTGCAGGGAAATCCCAAGAGACGTCCCCATCTCCTTCTCCCATTACCACTAGTACTCATGCGCCCATCCTCCCCAGTCAACTTCCGCTATGTCGTCAACACCGAGCTATCCGCACCTTACCAAGTACAGTCCACGCCACTGTCACCCCTGTCGTCTACCCTCGCCCTTCACCAGCGAGGAGATCGTCCTCCTTCCACCACATCATCCCGAATTCCTTCACTGTCCCCCACTCTTTATTCCGAGACCAATCAGCCCAGCCGCCTCAGAAGCAACTACGTCCCGACCAGAGCACCTACTCCAGCGGGTGACGAACAGGGCTATGTGCCCAGCCGACCAACGACCCCGCCGGGACCCGACGAGGGTGGGGATCTGTACGACCCAGCCAAGCACCTCGAGACGCATCCGTATTTGTGTTACACCACCCATCTCACCACGACACACTCGAAAAACCCCCTGCTATGCGGACCCACTGGGGAAGCTCTCACATTACTGGCGCCACCTCAACCTGTGCTTCACTGCGATCAAGAGGAGGAATATGTGTCAGAGACCGAAGATCGGCCAGAGACCCCCCCTCCCAGGGGGTACCAGTTCAACCGGGGAGTACATTACATTCCCTTTCAAATTTGAGATGCTCAAGAACGTCTTTGGCCTGCCCAGTATACTCAGCTCATCCTCACTGCCAACCCCTTTGTCCTGGCCTTCTGAAATGGGAGCAACCAGCAGTACGGCAAGCCCGTCCACGCCGTCCCCTATTACGATCAGCAGTCTGCTTCCCCCACTTACACTGACGACGACCTCACGTTCCTGCTCTCCAACATGGGATTAGTTGACTCAGTCGACCAGGTGCTTCTCCACATGAAGGACGCGACCCTTGTGGCCAAAGTGCACCGATACCGGTGTATGACCCTCGGCTGGTGCGCCCAGCAACACCGAGTGGCGGCCGAGCAGATGAAGTTGGAGCGCATAGAGATCGAGAGGAACCAGTGCGTAGCCCGACTTCAACGCGCTCACACAGTCGACCACATCAAGAATGAGCGGTCCTCGCTTCATTGGGGGCCGAAAGCGGAAGAAGATGCGAAGGAGATAGAGGTGATCCGTCACATGCGATCCCTCGGCACTAACCCTCTCGCAGTCATGCACGGTCAAGCTGGGGCTTGATCCTGAAAAGGGGGTGATGTTACGCTTCGTTTTCAGACTGCCCGGCCCGGTTGTGGACTCTGACGTACTCGCGATGACTCGGTATGTCAGTAGTAATGTGTCATGGACTTTGGATCTTGTTGCCTTGTGTTCCGGCTGACTGATGATTCCTATTGTTGTACGTGATGTGTCTTACGCGTTCGCTTCTGAGTTCTGTTGTTGTACGGTACTGGTATTACGTTGTGGATGACTGATTCCTAGGATCCCTGTCCTAGGATTTACACTACTTATGCTATTGGCTACGTACAAGTTCGAGCGGAGTCAGAACTGACTCCCTTACGTGTATTTAAGCTTGTAGTACTACGGACCAGGATCCCCATCTTGGTCTTCTTCAATTACCACTCTCTACTCGTCTTCTGTGCTAGGGACTTGCAGCGTCCCTAAGTGAGCTAGCTCCGGCATATCCCTTCGTGACCAAGAGGGATCCCTGTGACTTCGTCTCCAGTTCCTTCATGAATGGTAGACTCACCAACTGTGACTTACCCACCGAACACCACGTGTCATCTTGTCTTTGAATATCTCAACACCCGTACTGCACGACCAACTCACTGTTATTACATCGTCGACAACCCTCGGTGGAGGTACATTTGTAAAGTCCCCAGTCCACCTCCTGGTGTACCCCTTGACCTCCCCCTCTACACGTATCGTGACTTCACGGGGGCATACCAGCGCCACCCCGCCATGTTTCCAGACTCACCCGACAACCACTGAAGGTACCCCAAAGGGAACCCACATTACAACAGCGTCTAAGTCAGACCAATGTCCGTGGTAGATGTTACACCAATGGCATTTCTCCCTCTGGCGCACAGACCAGGTGTATTTTGTTTGAGTCACCAGTGTGCACAGACCATTATTAGCTAAGTGTCCTGTATATAAGGACTGCTGTTCTCGCCCATACACTTCAGAGTTTTCTTCTCCTCTGAAGTGTAAGTCTCCTTACTACTAAGCCTCTCTACCTTACGCTGACATTAGTATTAGTTACTTTTGTGTCTTAGGTGTGTAGCGCTGCTATAGAGTTTTCTTCTCCTCTGAAGTTTACTTTTGTGTCTTAGCTCTTGCTATCTTTGTCTTGCTGTTAGTGCTGCCCGCTCAACAGGTTATGGGCCCTGGACGCTCATACTAACAGCTGTTGTCCCAGATCTACCTCATGTCTTTGCTCACTTTGTGACCACATCACTTGTCGTCTACTATTCCCTCAGTGAGCATCATTCTATCCTCTTCTCTCGACACATTCCTTTCTTGTCCACACTGGCATTTATGAATGTCGTGCCATTCTGGCTAGCCTCTTAAGGAGGTTCTCGCGAAAGGTGCTAGGGAGCTGTTAAGTCAGCAGACGTGTCCTTAAGTTCCCCTGTGCGCACTATCCTCACTACTTAATTTCTTTACCCGGTTTTCGTCTGGAAGTGCTTTCATAGGCCAATAGGGGAAGACCCTTGTGGCTATAGGCCACCTTAATGGTTGGGAGATACTTGGTTAATACCTGGGTCTCTTTAAGGGGTGTGAAGGCCTGGTTAATAGTCAAACCCAGAAGTCCTTCCCTCTGATACAACTAGGGGTCACTACTATAAGTAAAAGTACGATACATCAGTGCTAAGACCCTTATTGGTCTGGTCTAGAGACTCCACAGATGGCAATTGGAAATGATGCTGGAGTTGATCCTCATCTTTCCTCTTGGAACTCGCTGTTGGCTCCTCTCTAGGGCACTGCTGTAACGTTACCACAGGAACGTTATGTGCGACGTGCACGTCACTAAGTCGTTCAAGCCGAGGTGACGGGACACGAGGTAGTCGGTTAAGACCAAGTTCGATGATGAATAAGCACCACACGGTCTCCTCAGACACGCGGGTGGTAGTCGAGAGTTCTGGGATTCAAGCGCAAAGGCGATCCAAAGTCGTGCTCAAGCGAAACAGCGAGCGTACTGGTTGTTCGTGGATTGACAACAATGTGGTATTACACAAGAAGTCAAGTCTACCGTACAAGCTAGGTAGCATGCGACTTATATACTAGTACAGGATGTTTGTACGCAACAAACATATGGCGCGATACGTGGAGTCCTAAGTCAAAAGCAGAACAAAGGTGGAGCTATAGTAGGAAGCATGATGATTGTGCGGGATCATGTGGGAGTCAGCTGAGACCGGAGCGCCGTGAACTTTAATATACAAGGAAGAGAACGTAAAGGCGTATCGTGCAGCGAAGGGATCGTAGGAAACGGTTGGGCGCGTGATGAGTTATGGGCGTAACGAGGTGGGGTATGGGAATAAGAAGCGAGGAGCGGAAGCGTCCATGAGGAAAGAAAGGGAAATCGTGACATTACCCCCCTATTAGACCTGAAGTCACCACGACTTCAGTCACTGCCAACGTAGTCGTACACGTCAGCACTTGGGTCGTTAGTTTCATCTTCCCGGTTGTCTACCGGGCAGACATGCCGGCGGAGGAACAAATACCTCCCGTGTTCTCCACACCTTCTACATGCCTCATACTGCGGGCATTCGATCTCGTCGTGTCGTGCGTCGAACCTCAAGCACCTCCCGCACCAACGGGGGCGCTCGGAGGGCTCCTCGAACGCCGGAGTGATAGGCGCAAGGCGGTGGATAAGACAGTTCTCAGAGGTGTGGGCTCGACTGGCACACCATACACAAACACCGGTTGGCAGCTTGTTGGGGCATTCGCTCATCTTATGCCCACGCTTCTTACACAAGTAACACTTGCGCCTCTTCTGTGTTCGGCTAGGTCCGTCTACTAAACGTGGCATTTCGACAGGTCCTCCTGGCCAGGGCACGAGTGGAAGCTCCGGGAAGTAATAGCGAGGGCGTACGGGGCGTGTGGTGAGTTCGACGAATTTATCAGTGATGAGGGGGATGGCGCCTGCGTACTGCATGCGCTTCGTGATGCCCTCTAGTTTGGCATCCAGGTGAAACTGGTCCCTCGTAGCCTCCTGCTCCAGGCAGCGCAAATCCGCCCGTCGCGCGTCCAGGGCGATCTTATCTCCGAGACACTGCCGCAATCTTGCAACCTCCGCCGACAGACGGGGGTTTTTGAGTTCGCTTAGCACCTCATTGATAGTGACGGCTCGAGGGTCTTGTGGGCTGAAGACGGCGAGTTGGTGCAGTGAAATGACGGGGTGCATGGCGGTGGGACGTGGTGTCGACAAGTAAACCTCTTGGCAGTAGCAAGGTTTCCCTCTCCCTAGAGTGCCGACGATCTCTCGGTAGTCCCAGCGATAGTAAATATACTTCGCCTGAACCTTCATGACATTGTCCTCCAGCAGTATCATTAACGGGAAGAAGAAGGGAGTGTCAGGGGCGTTAAGGAAGAACGGCAGGCCAGGGTCATCCGATTCCTCGTCATCCCCCTCGTCGACTGGCTCCTCATCGTCATCTAACGATGCAAGCCGAGGGTCGGGCCGAAGTTGTCGCAGGGGTATGGCGGGCGTCAGCGAGTAAGGATGTGGTAGGTCGGAGGCTAGCTGTGACATGGGAACGACTGGTGTGAGACCTGGGGGCGCTTCGAGGAGTGGAGCTACTGCGGGCTCTAGTGGTGGTGGGGAGGAAGGCGGGGGCGTGGGACTGGTAGGGGAGACATTGAGGGCGATGGCAAGGACGGGGGTCGGTGGTTGAGAAGGGACAACTGAGTAGGGTGTCCGAGATACGAAGGGGGTAGGAATTCCTTCCGACTGTGAGGGGACGGTGAGCCTCTCGAGGATGAGGGCGGATGGAGGGCGGGGTTGGTCAGTCGCTAGGACAGTGTCGTGAGGGATAGGAGTCGTCATGGTAGGTAGGGATACGGGGATTGTCCTTTGTTTCCTCTCTTCTTATAGTTTCCTCCCTGCCCCATCAGCTGTTGGGTGTCGGCGATAGAAGTCGGCGATTGCACTCGGCGCATGTCTGACATGGTCAGCTGGCTCCCACGAGCTGTTGCTCATGGGAAATCCTTTCCACTTGACTAGGAACTGGAGTTTACGCCCTCGTCCATGGAGTCGCGATCCCATGATCTGCTCCACTTCGAATTCTTCTTCTCCGTCCACGAGGTCAGGAGGGGGGCGTGGGAAGTTTTCCCCATGTAGCTCTGTCTCCTTATAGGGCATGAGGAGGTTCGCGTGGAACACCGGGTGTATCTTCCATGTGACTGGCAGCTCCAACTCGTACGTCACTTCTGACAGGGCCTTCTTGATTCGGAATGGACCGTGGCGTTTAGGGGCTAGTTTCGCTGTGGGGTAGAACATTCTCAGGTTCATCCCTTCTAGCCAGACCTGGGCCCCTTCAGCGTAAGGGATGAAATGGGTTCTTCCCTTCTTGGCCATGAGGTTTTGCACATGTTTAATGCAGTCCTGCACGTGCTGTTGCCTTGTGGTCATTTCGTCTAGGCGCTGGTCGACGGACGGTGCTGTAGTGGGTTTTGGGATCCAGGTAGTTCGTGGTTCCCATCCCATGATGAGCGAAAATGGGGAGTGCTTTGTGGTGGCGTTTGGCCAAGAGTTGTGTGCGAACTGGGCCACTGGGAGTGCCTCGGCCCAGTTGTCTTGCTGGACATTACTCCAATGACGTAAGTACTATTCCAGCCATTGGTTGGTGCGTTCTGACTGGCCATCCGTCTGGGGGTGATACGCGGAGGAAATGTTCTGTTGTTACGTTCCGCAAGGAACGTTCGGTAAAGCTGCGGAATTACGCCCGTGGGTTTAGGGCGGAGTGGGCGTGAACTCTGATAGTGATCTGGCTTAGAGTTCAATAGATGGATCGATGAGCAGACGTATTAAGTCCACTTGGGAGAATGATCGAGTCGAGAGGGGCGTCGCTTATGCACTCGCGATGAGAACAATCAGGACTTGGATTCGTAGGTAAATGAAACTGAGACAAGGAGACAAGGCTACTACTACTGGTCTTTATATACTCGTACAGACTGGTGTTTTACGGGACTGTTTTCTGTTAAAGAGGTCATTTGCTTAGCGAGACTCATGCGCTGGCAGCCACGTCAATTCTCCGGGTTAATTCCGTCTTGGTCATGTGTCACGTGCACGTGACACAGCCCCCTCACTAGGCTCAAGCGCTCCGCGCGCCACCTCGTCAATGTCACGATTGGACTCATATCACGGTACGAAGATTGAAGTGAACGCTTACTATACGGTTATGACTACGGTAGTAAGTAGAAATTAGTCATGGACAGTAGGATCAGTCAGCACGTCGTGTTAGCATGTGATTGCTAGCATGACTCATTACTAGGATAACGGTAGTAGGGTTCGAGCTATTATCGCTAGTAGTAGTTACGTTCGAGAGGAGCTTTAAAGCTGCCTCTTCAATATGTATAAATGGTGGACTGCGAAGACCAAGAGACGCTATCTTGGTCTTCTTCTCAATACCACTGTCTTATTCGTCTCCTGCCTCAGAGTCCCACCCCCCTCTCTTCTTCTAAAGGGGATAACGTTCTTATAAAGTCTTGACCTTCGAGTCTAAGACCCTGGACCTGTCGACGCACCAAGTCGGAGTTGCCTTAGTACTATTGGGGCGCCTTTTGTGGATTGCCTTGGTAGTATTCTACGGGATCACTGAGACACTACGCGAGTGTCTACGACCAGCTAAGTCGTGAACGCCCTTGTTCAAGTTCAAGTCGAACTAAACGCTGTGGTAGCGTTACATTAAGACCAAGATAGCCAATCGTGGCGTTCACAACAAGAGATCAGTGGAGAAACTTTCGACCCTACAACCTCGAAACCAGAGGCGAACGATCAGTACCACGAAGATTCCTAGGCGCAGCCCGGTGGAGAGAATATCGAGGAGACACCGGCTACTTCGTAGACTTCCCGGGAGAAGCAATCAGATACCGTCCAGTTGAGTTCAACTACTCCAACTTCTGTTGGACAGAAATTACGTGGAATCCGATAGACAATCGGTGGGACGTCGTTAGACCAGCCGGAAGACACTACCGCTGCGACATTGACTCAAGAGAACTCCACGGAGACGATTGGGGATCATTAGACGGAGACAGCAGCAGCAGCGAAGAAGAGCAACCTAGGGAACAAGCACCCTCAGAATCAAGTCACGAAGAACAAGCAGAAGAACACACCGCCACGGAAAGTGAAATACGACCAGGAACGGGAGACGATTCAAGCCTATTGGCACACATAGCTGAGTCCCTGCACATCACAGTCCCGGAAGAAATTCACATTCGAAGCCCTATGGCCACAGCCACCGAAACACAAGCAATGGAGGAAGTGCAACGTATCAGAGAAGAGGCCGAAGCCATCCTCAATCCCATCAACCCGAACACGGGACACAGACTCACCGCAGACGACGCAGCACTATTTCGTGCAATAGGACCAGACCACCCAGACCCACCGGAAGGACCACCACCACCACCCGGAGGACTACCAGGCGGATTCCCGGGTCAAGGACCTACAGGAGGAGGATTCCCAGGAGGAAGGCCACCGGCAGGAGGACCACCAGGACCGCCAGGACCGCCGGGAGGAGGTATCCCCGCAGGAGGAGGACACGGGTCGGACAGACTATCAGGTGAACCTCCGACCGTATTTGATGGAGACCGCACTAAATATGAGGCATTCCTTACACAATGGCATGTGTACTGGGGGATGAACCTCGACGCCCCTATCATGCAAAACGAATACCGCCGATCCCTTCTCTTTTTGGGATACGTTAAAGGAGTCAACGTTAGCGAGTGGACACTATCCATCCTCGAATGGCTCAACCGAGAAGTACGACGAGGAGTAAATCAATACTCCCAGACCCTATGGAATCACGTAGCCACCGAATTCGCCAAATGATTCTCGAACATACTCGAGGAAGAACAGGCGCAAGCAGAACTACAGAAAGGAATCAAAATGACAGGAGAGGACATTGACGCGTATGTGGTTAAATTCGAGCAACTGGCCAGAAAAGCTCACTATAACCTGAACGACCGGCAAACCATCGATCGGTTCACCGCGGGACTACCACGAGCCCTGTTCATGAAGGTCTATGAACTAGACGAACCACACACATTCGAAGACTGGAAAAGGTGCGCACTACGAAGACAGAAGCAGTACATACACATGAAGGCGCGCCTCGACAATTTTAAAACCAAAGCACCACCATCATCGGCACAACCCCGCTGGAGACCTCAACCTCCCAGCTGGGGCCCACCACGAGGACCACCACCTTCCAGATTCGATCCAAATGCAATGGATACATCCGCAGACAGGACGCGCGCAAGGGTAGCTGAAGTAGGGGACGCAAACAGACCCTTCATCCCCAGACCGCAAAGAGGGGGATACGGGAGAGGCGGAGGTCCGCCACCTCGAGATATGAGGACAGTTGTCTGCTACAACTGTAACCAAACCGGACACTTCTCACGCAATTGTCAACAGCCACGCCGTCGAGCAACCGCCAGTCGAATGACGGACACGGACTACTACATGCAGGAAGAACCACCCACTCAAGTCCGAGCAGCAAACTCCGCACCACCACAACAAAGGGCCAAAGACTGGCTGGCAGGAGTGGCCGGAGAATTGGACGATGTAAAAGACCTCATCCTCCAAGAAATGTGGGGAAAGGAGGGTTTTCAGAACGCCTGAACCCATCGGCCTGGGTGAGGGCAGTTAATTGTAATTCTGTAATCATGACTCGCTATCGGTCTCTTAGAATTCCAGTCTCGATTCGTACGAATTATGCAATGGCCGACATCAAAACATTAGTGGACTCCGGAGCAACAGACAATTTCATACGCCCTTCATTTGCGAAACGAATGGGCCTCGGGCTCCAAACACTGGAACACCCCAGGAAAATATGGAATATCGATAATACGGAAAACAAAGCGGGCAGTATCACCCACTTTATAGACCTGGACGTACAAACTAACCAACGACGACAAAAGATGCGTTTTCTAGTCACCGACCTCGGAAACGAAGACATTGTACTCGGATACCCCTGGCTAGCCACCTACGAACCCACAATAAACTGGAGATACGCCACTATACACGAGAAAATGCTCCCTGTCGTCATCCGATCCATCAATCCCAACAAAGAAATACACGTCATAGGAAGTATCACCTCGGAGGAAAAAGAGAACATAGTAGCGGAACTGGAGGAAGAAACCCATCTACGCACCACGGCTACGGAATTAGCTATCGAAGCTAAGCAATTCCACGATAAAGTGGAACTACCGGCCGCTTACCAACAGTTCGCGAAAATCTTCAGCGAAGAAGCGTCCAACAGATTCCCTCCCTCCAGGCCGTGGGACCACGCCATCGAATTCAAGGAAGGCACTCCATCGGCGATAGATTGCAAGGTCTACCCCATGACACAGGACGAAGACGGCAAACTCAAGGAATTCCTAGACGAACAACTCAAGAAAGGGTATATTCGCCCATCAAAATCCCCTTACGCTTCATCCTTCTTCTTCATCAAGAAGAAAGATGGAAAACTACGACCAGTACAAGACTATAGGAAGATCAACGCCGTCACCATCCGCAACCAATACCCGCTACCCCTCATTTCAGATCTCATCACTGACCTAAGCCAAGCCCACACCTATACTAAATTGGACGTCCGCTGGGGGTACAACAACGTACGCATCAAGGAAGGCGACGAACACAAGGCAGCCTTTAAAACGCGGTATGGCCTCTTCGAACCTACAGTCATGTACTTCGGACTCACCAACTCCCCGGCTACCTTCCAAACGATGATGAACACTATATACCGAGACACCATCGCAAAACATGAGGCCAAGGGAACGGTTATACGCGTATACATGGACGACATCGGTATCGCAACCAGAGATCCAGCCAGGCAAAAGGAACACGAGGAAGCAGTCTGCGACGTATTGCAAGTGGCTATGGAACACGATCTCTACTTCAAACTTGAAAAATGCCTCTTCAACAAACCGTGAATGGATTACCTGGGGGTAATCCTTGAAAAGGGGGTAACACGCATGGACCCGGTAAAAATTTCAGGCATCAAAGACTGGCCCACGCCCACCAAGGTTCGTGATGTCCGCTCCTTCCTGGGCTTCTGCAATTTTTACCGACTCTTCATTCGCGGCTTCGCTACACACGCCAAACCACTCAACAAACTCACGAGAAAGGACACGGAGTGGAAATGGACGGAAGAAGAAGACAAAGCGTTCCAAAAACTCAAAGCCCTAGTCACGGAGGAACCAGTACTCGCACACCCGAAACTAAATGACCCGTTCGAACTTGAAGTAGACGCATCGGGGTTTGCGACCGGGGCAGTACTACTCCAGAAGAAAGAAGACGGCAGACGACACCCACTTGGCTACTACTCGGCAACACTCAACGAAGCGGAGCGGAACTACGATATATACAACCTGGAACTACTGGCAATAGTCAAAGCACTACGACACTGGAGACCTTTACTGGCGGGATCACCTCACAAGATCAAAATCTACTCCGACCACATGAACCTCCAGTACTGGAAACTACCGCAGAAGATTAGCCGAAGAGTCGCAAGGGAAGTACTAGAACTCATGGAATACAACTTCGAAATTCACCACATCCCAGGAAAGAAAAACGGCCGCGCGGACGCACTATCCCGGCGACCCGACTACGATCAGGGAGAACGAGATAACGAGGATGTAGTAGTACTACCGGAAGACGTCTTCGCGCGAACGACACTGGTACAAGCCGCCCGCGACCCGCCACAAACGGAGATCACCCTACGATACTGGGTAGACCCCCAACAACTGAAGTTCGTCAACGGAGCTTGGTACAGACAGGGCAAGTATGTGATCACGGGATCTTTGGACGAAAAACGAGAACTCATTGCCGCGCACCACGACCCCCCGGTACACGGACACCCCGGAATTGCACGAACCACAAGACTAGTGGAACGACGATACTGGTGGCCAGAGCTGAAACTAGACGTCCGAAACTATGTGCAAGGATGCGCCGAGTGTCAAAGACACAAGGTCAACACTCGACCCGCGAGAGCCCCATTAGTACCCATCACGCCAAAGGAAGACGCCCTACCATTCGAAACCATCGCACTCGACTTCATCACTAAACTCCCAGCGTCTCAGGGATACGACTCCATACTGACTGTAACAGATCATGACTGCAGCAAGGCTTCGGTCTTCATTCCTTGCAACGAAGAAGTCACGGCAGAAGAAACGGCCGGTCTCTACGCCACTCACGTCTTCAAACGATTCGGACTACCCTCGAAAATTATCAGTGATCGGGATCCCCGATTCGCCTCCAAGTTCACACGAGAACTATGCCGAATCCTGGGAATCCAGCAGAACATCTCCACGGCGTACCACCCTAGAACCGATGGGCAGTCGGAACGCACCAATCAGTGGCTAGAACAATATCTACGCTTTTGGGCAAACGAGCGACAAGACAACTGGGCGGCCCTTCTACCAATCGCAGAGTTTGCGCACAACAACTGGCCCCACGAAGCAACAAGGAAGTCCCCGTTCTCCCTCCTTATGGGATACGACCCACGCGCTGATTGGCTCGATAAGCCATCCCCTATCCCGCAGGTCACCACGAGAATAGAACAATTCCGAGAAGCATGGAAGGAAGCCCAAGACCTTATCAAAAAGGCGCAATCCATGTGGGTCAAGCACCGAGACACGCCCAAATTCCAAATCGGAGATTACGTATGGCTAGAAGGACGACACTTACGAACCAATCAACCGACACCAAAGTTAGCGGCAAGACGGCATGGCCCCTTTAAGATCACGCGGGTTCTGTCGTCAGTAAACTATCAACTAGAACTTCCCACACAGTGGAGCATACACCCCGTGTTTCACATCGATCTTCTCACACCCTATCACGAGACGCTCATGCACGGAGAAAATTTCCAGCGCCCACCACCGGACCTAGTGGAAGGAGAAGAGGAATACGAAATCGAGAAGGTTCTGGACCACCGGCATTTCGGCAGAAGGAAACGCCTCCAGTACCTGATCAAGTGGAAAGGATACTCCGACTCGGAGAATCAGTGGGTCGACAAGGATGACGTGTTCGCGGATGAAGCATTAGCTGAGTACCAAAAGTTAAACCCCCGCATCACGCGAGACTCAAAAGCTCGAAGGATCTCCACGAAATCCCCATCATCCTCTCTCGTCTACCACGCTGGCTTCCTCTCTTCCCTACTCGCAACAATGTCCGTTTCCTCTGCCGCCGACGCCATCGCTCGTGTTGCCTCAAACACGAGCCCCATCACCCACCAAGAGCTCGTCGAAGCCCTCCAGACCCTCGTTCCAGCCGAGTACACCCCCGACACCAGCAACCCCGCAGGCTGGTGGCTGGTCACCGACGACGGCCAGCGCCTCAACCAAACTCCACTCACGACGCCCGAAGTTGACAGGCTTCGTGCAGCTCTCTGCAACAGTGAGGTGTCCTCACCTCGACCTCTCCCGGTCCGAGTGGAGCAGTGGGCGGAAGAGCCCGTCACCGGCGACGTCACGATGGCAAGATTGGAAGAGGGAACGCAAGTGGTTGGAGGTGGCGCGGGCGTGGAAGGAGGAGCAGCTTCGGAGGGCGACCGAACGGCGGTCGGAGATGATGGCGAGGAGGAAAGCAGGGGCCGTGGAGCGAATGAGACGATACTGGAGCAGGCGCGGGGAAGCCTCCAGGACTACTACCCAGATGAGCACCCGCTCATCATCACTGCCACCGACACTGACCACCCCAACGAGACCCCATACGCATGCGACACCACGGGGCGTCCCCTGTACCGAGGAGGAGTCCGAGCAGACGCTCCTCCCCTCTTCCCTCTCCTTCAACTCCGACACCGAACCCTAGGGCCAGCCCCTCACGGCTACATTCACAACCGCGGGGAGAACTTTGTTCACTACCCGATCACCGACGGCCAGGGGCGTACCCGCCAGGCCGCGTTCATTCAAGTCATCATGAACGCGGACCCCCTGGTGCTGGGGCTCACGGAGGACAGTGAGAAGGTGTACTCGAAGCCGCTCTACGCGGAACCGCAAGTTCGGGCCTGAGGTAAGCCCCACTACCCTCAGGAAGATCTGATGATCTTCGCCGGCGGATACCACGACCGCCCTCGCGTCGATCGCGCCCTCGAGGAGCTGCACGACGTGAGCCTCAAGGCCGAGCTTCACCGGTATCGGTCGTACGCGTACGAGGCGGAGCGGATGGAGCAGCGGCTCCACCAACTCGCCGCCGCATTGGGGGGCATCAAGGGGGAGTTATCTCGGAGCAAGTTCCGGTTGGAGATGGCCAACGCGATGGATAGGATAGAGGAAGTACAGGCGGGATGGATGGGAGGAACCGGCGATCGCCGGCGACGTGGGCGTCGCTCCTGAAAAGGGGGTGATGTCACGATTGGACTCATATCACGGTACGAAGATTGAAGTGAACGCTTACTATACGGTTATGACTACGGTAGTAAGTAGAAATTAGTCATGGACAGTAGGATCAGTCAGCGTGTCGTGTTAGCATGTGATTGCTAGCATGACTCATTACTAGGATAACGGTAGTAGGGTTCGAGCTATTATCGCTAGTAGTAGTTACGTTCGAGAGGAGCTTTAAAGCTGCCTCTTCAATATGTATAAATGGTGGACTGCGAAGACCAAGAGACGCTATCTTGGTCTTCTTCTCAATACCACTGTCTTATTCGTCTCCTGCCTCAGAGTCCCACCCCCCTCTCTTCTTCTAAAGGGGATAACGTTCTTATAAAGTCTTGACCTTCGAGTCTAAGACCCTGGACCTGTCGACGCACCAAGTCGGAGTTGCCTTAGTACTATTGGGGCGCCTTTTGTGGATTGCCTTGGTAGTATTCTACGGAATCACTGAGACACTACGCGAGTGTCTACGACCAGCTAAGTCGTGAACGCCCTTGTTCAAGTTCAAGTCGAACTAAATGCTGTGGTAGCGTTACATCAAACATGTGTTCCCTCGATTCGGACTACCAGGCAAAATAATCAGTGATTGGGACCCCAGGTTCGCATCAAAATTCACACGCGAACTGTGCAAAATCCTTGGAATCGAGCAAAACATCTCTACCGCCTACCACCCACGAACCGACGGACAGTCAGAACGCACGAATCAATGGCTGGAACAATACTTGAGATTCTGGGTCAACGAATGACAAGACAATTGGATTCACTACCTCCCCATGGCTGAGTTTACGCATAATAACTGGCCCAGTGAAACTACTAAAGAATCCCTGTTCCAGCTCCTTATGGGGTATAATCCCCGTGCGGATTGGACCGACAGACCGTCACCCATCCCACAAGTAGCGCTCAGGGTCAAACAGTTCAAGGAACTCCGACAGCGCACCCAATCGCTGATGATCAAAGCGCAGCAGGGGTGGATCAAGGCGAAAGATACGCCCAAATTCCAAGTCGGGGATCAAGTGTGGTTGGAAGGACGCCACCTACGTACGCACCAACCAACAGCAAAACTCGCGGCGCGACGCCACGGCCCCTTTAAGGTTGCTCAGGTGATGCCTGCAGTCAACTATCGATTAGAACTTCCCACGCAGTGGCAGATCCACCCAGTGTTCCATGTGGACCTCCTGACGCCTTATCGCGAAACACCCACGCACGGGCCAAACTATCAGCGCCCACCACCAGATTTGGTTAGTGGGGAAGAGGAATACAAAGTCGAGAAGATTCTAGACTCTTGGCAGTTCGGCAGAAGTCGCAAATTGCAATATCTCATCAAATGGAAGGGATACCTGGACTCGGACAACCAGTGGGTCGATAAGGATGATGTTACACTCCGTAGGGCGTACTTCGGGAGATCGCACTCGACTGGTCTTCAAGGGTTCCTTAACAACTTCGGGTATACCCACTCTTGTTCTGCCACTTGAGCTAGTGCTTGCTGCCGTTCTTGATCTTCAAGGATAAGTCCGAAACGGACAATCTGCAGGACTCGGATAGCAACGAAAAGGTAAAAGAAAAGAATGACTTCGCTCGTATACGCTGAGCTAGCACGCTCAATCAATCGGTCACGTGATAGGGAAGGGAAGGGGATAACACCACTATGGCAGAGGGACAAACTCCGAGGTCTGCGTAGGGTACGGACGCCGCTATGATGCTGGACTAACTCCGAAGGCACGTAGGGCAAAGAGAAGAGAGTGGATTGAGAGCAGAAGAGGGGACTGGGGACACTGCTAGACTAGTTGTATGGATAGTCCAAGAAGTCAAAGCTACCGTCTAAGGTCGCTTCTACCGTCTACTTATACACATCCAGGGAGCTTTCAAGCTCAGCCCGGATTCCGACAATCAGTGCTAATCGTCCAATAAGAAAACATACAACACGAGGCGGAAACTGCGGAACTGCGGAGAACACATGTCCAACGCCACTGATGGTGGCTGAAACATACAGTCCATGGGCACATCACGCCACAGGGACGAGGCACGGGAAAGTCAACGCACATATAGTAACGGATCACAAACCAGGCACAATCGATAACACACATTCCAATCCAGGCACAAGCTCATCTGGACTCTTCTGGTGCAGTCTAGGCCAGGTCACGTGCCAGGGTCACGTGACGGGCAATGACGTCATCCGGCGCTAATCCTCCGGACCTTGGGGCGGGTCTTGTGGGAACATATACTGGGTTGCCAGCATTGCTGCTCGTAGGTGTAGCGCGCGGTCTTGGTGGAACTTCCAAAGGCATTCCCTGGCCTTGGCTTCTTCGGCTGCCTGCGCTTCGGCATCCAAAGGGTCTTTTGCGGGACTCCAGGCGATGAATTGCACTGGGGATGTGTCTTCTGGGTCACGTGGTGGCATAGTGGCACGTTCTGGAGGGCCGAACGTAACAGATGACGTATTTGCTGACGACGCGATAAGGGAGTTCAAAAATTCCAACCCCGCTCGAGAAGTGCATATAAGCGCAGGGAAACTCCAAGAGACGTCCCCATCTCCCTCTCCTCCCATTCTCACTACTCATGCGATCCCAGTCCCCGATCAACTTCCGCTATGTCGTCAACACAGAGTTATCCGCACCTTACCGAGTACAGTCCACGCCATTGTCACCTGTTACATTCGGCCCTCCGGAACGCGCCACCACGCCACCACGTGATCAAGAAGACTCGTCCCCAGTGCAGTTCGTTGCCTGGAGTCCCGCGAAAGACCCTTTGGATGCTGATGCGCAAGCAGCCGAAGAAGCCGAGGCTAGGGAACGCCTCTGGAAGTTCCATTAAAGTCGCGCTCTGCACCTGCGCGCAGCTATACTGGCCACCCAGTATATGTTCCCACAAGATCTGCCTCAAGGTCCAGAAGATTAGCGCTGGATGACGTCATTGCCCGTCACGTGACCCTGGCACGTGACCTGGCCTAGACTGCACCAGAAGAGTCCAGATGAGCTTGTGCCTGGATTGGAACGTGTGTTATCGATTGTGCCTGGTTTGTGATCCGTTACTGTATTTGTGTTGACTTTCCCGTGCCTCGTCCCTGTGACTTGATGCGCCCATGGACTGTATGTTTCAGCCACCATCAGTGACGTTGGACATGTGTTCTCCACAGTTCCGCAGTTTCCGCCTCGTGTTGTATGTTTTCTCATTGGACGATTAGCACTGATTGTTGGAGTCCGGGCTGAGCTTGAAAGCTCCCTGGATGTGTATAAGTAGACGGTAGAAGCGACCTCAGACGGTAGCTTTGACTTCTTGGACTATCCGTGCAACTAGTCTAGCAGTGTCCCCAGTCCCCTCCTCTGCTCTCAATCCATTCTCTTCTTGTTGCCCTACGTGCCCTCGGAGTCAGTCCAGCATTACAGCGGCGTCCGTACCCTACGCAGACCTCGGAGTTCGTCCCTCTGCTATAGCGGTGTTACCCCCCTTTATCTCCCGATCATGTGACCGATTGATTGAGCGTGCTAGCTCAGCGTTAACGAGCGAAGTCATTCTTTTCTTTTACCTTTTTGTTGCTATCCGAGTCCTACAGATCGTCCGTTTCGGACTTATCCTCGAAGACCAAGAACGGCAGCAGGTGCTCGCTCAAGTGGCAGAACAAGAGCGGGTATACCCGAAGTCGTTAAGGAACCCTTGAAAGCCGGTCGAGTGCAATCTCCCGAAGTGCGCCCTACGGAGCGTAACATCACCCCTGTCGACTACCCTCGCCCTTCACCAGCGAGGAGATCGTCCTCCTTCCCCCGGGCCATCCCCAGTTCCTTCGCTGACCCCCACTGTTTATTCCGAGACCAACCAGCCCAGCCGACTCACCAGTCAGTACGTCCCAACCCGAGCGCCCACTCCAGCAGGCGACGAACAGCAGGGGTACGTACCCAGCCGACCTGCCTCACCACTGGGACCCGGCGAGGGTGGGGACCCGTACGACCCGGCGGAGCGCCTCGAGGCGCATCAGTATTTGCATTACACCACCCATCTCACCACAACACACTCGGAAACCCCCCCGCTTTGTGGACCCACCGGGGAAGCTATCACATTACCAACGCCGTATCCACCCGCATTTCGCCACGATCCAGAGGAGGAACTTGTGCAGGAGGCCGAGAGTCGTGCAGAGACACCCCCTCCCAGGGGGTACCAGTTCAACAGGGGAGTCCATTACATTCCCTTTCAGATTCACGACACTCAGGAACATCTTTGGCCGGCCCGGTATACTCAGCTCATCCTCACCGCCAACCCCTTCGTCCTGGCCTTCAGGGCCAGATGCAACCAACAGTGTAACGTTACCACAGGAACGTTATGTGCGACATGCACGTCACTAAGTCGTTCTGGCCGAGGTAACAGGATGTGAGTTGGTCTGTTAGGACCAAGTTCGATGATGAATAAGCACCACATGGTCTCCTCAGACACGTAGGTGATAATCGGGGTTTCTGGGGTTCAAGCAAAAAGGCGAACCAAAGTCGTGCTCAAGCGAAACAGCGAGCGAAAGTCGTTCGTGGATTGACAACGATGTGGTATTACACAAGAAGTCAAGTCTACCGTACAGGCTAGGTAGCATGCGACTTATATACTAGTACAGGATGTTTGTACGCAACGGCACGATACATGGAGTCCTAAGCAAAAGTAGAACAAAGACTGAGCTATAGTAGGGAATATCAGTGATTGCGCGGGGTCATGTGGGAGTCAGCTGAGACCGGAGCGCCGTGAACTTTGATATACAGGGAAGGGGACATGAAGGCGTATCGTGCGGCGAAGAGATCATGGGAAACGGTTGGGCGCGTGATGAGTTATGGGCATAATAAGGTGGGGTGTGGGAATGAGAAGTAAGGAACGGAAGCGTCCATGGAATCAGAAGAGAGAATCATAACATTACCCCCCCGTCAGACCTGAAGTCGCCACGACTTCAGTCGCTGCCAACATAATCGTATACGTCAGCACTGGGGTCATTGGTCTCGTCATCCCGGTCGTCCACCGGGCATACATGTCGTCGCAGGAACAAATACCTGCCTCGTTCCCCGCATCGCCTACACGCCTCGTACTGCGGGCACTCGATTTTGTCATGCCGCGCATCGAACCTCAGGCACTTCCCGCACCAGCGAGGACACTCAGAGGGTTCCTCAAACGCCGGGGTGATGGGCGTGAGACGATGGATGAGGCAATTTTCAGAAGCATGAGCCCGACTTGCACACCAGACGCAGACACCAGTTGGCGGTCGGTCGGGGCATTCCCCCATCTTGTGCCCACGCTTCTTACACAGATAGCACTTGCGTCACTTCTGCGTCCGGCTGGGCCCGTCTACAAGACGCGGCATCTCAAGGGGTCCTCCAGAACGCGGCACAAGTGGGAGCTCTGGGAAGTAGTGACGGGGGCGTATGGGGCGTGTGGTGAGCTCGACGAATTTATCGGTGATGAGGGGGATGGCGCCCGCGTATTGCATGCGCTTTGTGATACCCTGTAGCTTGGTGTCCAGGTGAAACTGGTCCCGAACGGCCTCCTGCTCGAGTCGACGAAGATCCGCCCTGCGCACGTCCAGAGCAATTTTGTCTCCGAGGCATTGCCGCAATCTCGCAACCTCCGCCGATAGGCGAGGGTTTTTGAGCTCGCTCAATACCTCGTTAATGGTGACAGCGCGCGGGTCCTGAGGGCTGAACACAGCGAGCTGGTGAGGCGAAATAGCGGGATGCATAGCGGTAGGGTGTGGCGTGGACAAGTAGACTTCCTGGCAGTAACATGGCTTTCCCCTTCCCTGGGTTCCGATAACCTCTCGATAGTCCCGACGATAGTAGACATACTTCGCCAGGACCTTCGTGGTATCATCCTCCAATGGGATCATCAGGGGGAAGAAGAATGGGGTGTCGGGGGCGTTAAGGAAAAATGGAAGTCCGGGGTCATCAGACTCCTCGTCATCCCCCTCGTCAACTGGTTCCTCGTCATCGTCTAATGACGCTAAACGGGGATCCGGTCGTAACTGACGAGGGGGTGCCGCTGGAGTCAGTGAGTAGGGATGGGGAAGCTCAGATGCTAGCTGCGACATGGGGACGACGGGTGTGAGGCCAGGGGGTGCTTCCAGAAGGGGGGCTACTGCAGGTTCAAGAGGGGGAGGGGATGATGGTGGAGGTGTCGGGCTCGTGGGGGAGATGTTGAGTGCTATGGCGAGGACCGGGGTCGGTGGTCGTGTAGTGAGGGCTGAGTAGGGTGTTCGAGATATGAAGGGAGTGGGGATTCCTTCTGACTGTGATGGAACTGTGAGTCATTCGAGGATAAGGGCGGACGGGGGACGTGGTCGATTAGCTGGGGCCGTGTCATAAGAGATGGGGGTTGTCATGATGGGTCGGGATGAAGTTTCGTCTCTTGTTTGTTCAGCTCTTTATAACTTTCACCCTGCTCCGTCAGCTGTGGGGTTGTGGTGATAGAAGTCGGTGATTGCGTCGGGCGCGTGTTGAACGTGGTCAGCTGGTTCCCACGTGCTGTCGCTCATGGGAAAGCCTTTCCACTTAACTAGGAATTGCAGTTTGCGCCCTCGCCCATGGAATCGCGACCCCATGATCTGCTCCACTTCGAATTCTTCTTCTCCGTCCACGAGGTCAGGGGGAGGTCGTGGGAAGTTCTCCCCATGCAGCTCCGTCTCCTTATATGGTGTGAGGAGGTTCGCATGGAACACCGGGTGTATCTTCCACGTGGTTGGTAGCTCCAATTCATACGTCACTGCCGATAAGACCTTCTTAATTCGGAAGGGGCCGTGACGTTTGGGGGCTAGCTTCGCAGTGGGGTAGAAGGTTTTCAAATTCGTTCCTTCCAGCCAAACCTGGGCTCCTTCGGTGTAGGGGATAAAGCGGCTTCTTCCCTTCTTTGCCATAAGTCCCTGCGCGTGCTTGATGCAATCTTGCGCGTGCTGCCGCTTCGTGGTCATCTCATCTAGGCGTTGGTCAACCGATGGTACGGGGGTGGGTTTTGAAACCCAAGTGGTTCGTGGTTCCCATCCCATAATGAGTGAGAATGGGGAGTGTTTTGTCGTAGCATTCGGCCAAGAATTGTGCGCAAATTGTGCCACTGGGAGTGCTTCCGCCCAGTTATCCTGTTGCACATTGCTCCAGTGGCGCAGATATTGTTCCAACCATTGGTTGGTGCGTTCTGATTGGCCATCTGTTTGGGGATGATATGCGGACGAGATGTTTTGTCGTATTCCGAGCGTGCTGCACAATCCTTTCATGAATGCGGACGTGAACCGTGGGTCTCGGTCTGTGATGAGTTTGCGTGGTATCCCATAGTGTGGGTAGATGTGTTGGAGGTATAGTCGAGCTACTCCCTCGGCGGTGATAGTTTCATGACAGGGTATGAAGATCGCAGCTTTCGAACAGTCATGGTCGGTGATCGTGAGGATGGAGTCAAATCCCTGGGACGGAGGTAGTTTGGTGATAAAATCCATAGAAACAACTTCGAATGGTTCTGCCTCCGGATCAGTGGATATGGGGAATAAGTGGGGTTTTTGTGGGGTTTTTGTTGGTGGGGGTTAATTTTGTTGGCCTGGCATACGGCACATCCTTTGACGTACTCTTCAACATCTTCTCGTATAGTGGGCCACCAGTAATCGCGTCGTACTAGTTCGCGTGTGTTGGCGATCCCAGGGTGGCCCATGCTTGGAGAGTCGTGAAAAAGAGTGATTACCCCCCGCTTAAGATCGTTGTCCCCGACAACGACTAACGCGTCGTCTTTCCACCACAGCCCATCATGCTGCTTGAGGTTATGGTGTTCGGCCCATCGTGCCGCTTCTTCTTTACCAGTGTTCTGAGCCACCCGGGACCAAATATCCATATCACATATTGACATTTGGGTGGCTCGAATGAACCTTTCCGCCAGTAGGACGATGACGTCGGTGTTGTCCCCTTCGCCGGACTCGTAGTCCGACCGCCTGGACAGGGCGTCTGCGCGCGCGTTCTTTGTTCCGGCTACATGTCTCAGAATGAAATCGTATTCTGATAACTCTAGGAACTCGTGCGCAATCCTTCGGTTGATTTTTCGGGGTTCTTTCCAATATTGGAGATTGGCATGGTCGGTGTGGATAATGACTTTATGAGGGGATCCTACAAGGTATGTTCTCCACGCTCGTAGTGCTTTAACCACGGCTAGTAACTCCCGATCGTAGATGTCGTAGTTCCGTTCTGTCTCCGTAAATGACTCGGAGTGGAATGCTACAGGGTGGAACTTTTTGTCGGTGCCTAGCTGATTCAGCACTGCTCCGACCGCGACATTTGATGCGTCAACCTCCAACTCGAATGGTTTGGTAAGGTCCGGGAATAGGAGTACTGGTTCTTCGCATATGCGCCTTTTGATATCTTCAAAGGTGTTCCGTTGCGTGTCACCCCAGTGCCATTGGGTCTCCTTCTTTGTCAGATCGTGAAGGGGTCGGGCGAGTTGGGAGAACCCTCGTATGAATCTTCGGTAGAAGTTACAGAACCCTAAGAACGCGCGAACTTCCTTGAGGTTTTTCGGGGGTTGCCATTCTCGGATCCCTCGAACCTTAACGGGGTCCATCCATAACCACCCGTGGCCAATGATGAGGCCTAAGTACTCCGTTTCGTAGACCTCGAATTCGCACTTCTCTGGTTTTACGTAGAGATCGTGTTCTTCACAAAGTCGTAGTACTTCATGGAGAACCTTCCAATGATGGCACTTGTCATCTGCGGTGGCAACGAGGATATCATCCATATAGACAACGACTTCGTTTGTCAAGATGAGGTCGCAGAAGATGGTATCCATCATTGTTTGGAATGTGGACGGGGAGTTGGTGAGACCGAAGAACATGACGCGTGGTTCAAACAGGCCTTGATTGGTTTTGAACGCCGCTTTCCATTCGTCTCCTTCCTGGATGCGAACGTTGTTGTACCCCCATCGGATGTCCAATTTTGAGTATAGTCGCGCGACTCGGATACGATCGACAAGTTCGGGGATGAGTGGGAGGGGGTAGTGATTTTTTATAGTGAGCTCGTTGAGACGTCGATAGTCCTGTACCGGACGCAACTTCCCATCCTTCTTTTTGATAAAGAAGAATGGTGATGCGTAAGCGGATTTTGAAGGGCGAATATACCCCTTTTCGAGTTGTTCGTTCAGGAAGGCCGTGAGTGCCTCTCCTTCGTTTGCGGTGAGGGGATACACCTTACAATCGAGTGCGGTGGGTGCGTTAGCAAGTAATTCGATGGTGTGGTCCCATACACGGGATGGGGGAAATCGATGTGACGCTTCTTCACTGAACACTTTACGGTGTGACCAGTATTCTGGAGGAACCATTTCCTCAAATGTTCGGATCTGTTTCTTTGCCGCTTCCTCCTGAGCAAGTTCTGATGCGGTGGTCATCTTTCGCAGGAAGGTGATACTCGGCTCCAATTCTTCGTTCACAACCTGCTCCCATGCCTCCTCATCGAGCTCATATGCCTGTAGGGCCTTGATAGCAGCCTCTAATGGCATGGCGTCGCTTTGAAGGTTCAGGCTGGAGATTACAACCGGTTGGAATTCTTCGTTCAGCGTGGCATTTCTCCACTCTATCTCAGGCTCAAAGGCCGAGAACCAGGGGTAGCCCAGGATCGCTTCATCCTTTCCTAGGTTGGTTACCAGGAAACGAAGCGTCTTTGTGCGCTCACCAGTCCGCACCGCCAAATCGGTGTACTGGGTTATTGCGCCATCTCGGTTGTAGGTTCCGTCAATGTTCCATATGGTGATAGGAACGGAGACTGGTCGGGTTCCGAGATGCGTTCGTTTGAGCAGTTCCGCACAAATAAAGTTGTCGGTTGCTCCAGAGTCCAATAGGACCTGTCGTTCGGCCGTCGCGTTTGCAGATTTGAAAAGAACTGGGATTCGCATGGATCGATATCTGCTATAATACATGTGTAGCGCCTTTGCCCAGGCCGACGGGTTTAGGCGTTCGGAAAATCCTTTCCTCCAAAAAGCTTCTCCACCAAGAGGTCCTGCACTTCTTTTGGCTGAGCGGCCAGCGCTGCGATCTGAGCGTCAGCCGCTTCATCATTCGACAGTACGCGGTTTGCTGATATGGTGACTCGAGTAACGAGGGGGGGAGGCGATACTGCGGAGGTAGTGGGGACGGGAGGAGGCGCTCCTCCGTCGCTTGTGGTTTGAGCAGTGCGAGTGCCTTTTTGTGGGCAATTACGCGACACATGACCCTTTTCTCCGCATCGGAAACATCTCCCCTCTGCAACCATCCTTTGCTTCTCAGCGTCTGTGAGGGTAGCGTGGGCTCTAGTGCGGCTAATATCCATGGCGTTTGGGTCACACGCCTTGTTAAGGGCTTGGACCCACTGGTCTCGGGTGTGACCCCCTCATTTTTCGTTTTGTCGGTTGCGCGTGAGGCGAGGCTTCAGCATGAGGTATTCAGCTTGCTGGAGTCTTGCCGCCGCCTTCCACTGATCCCATGTAACTGGGTGCTGGAAGCGTATGGCGTTGATTACGAGGTTGTCGGGGAGTCCTGCTTGGAATTTTTCAATGACATTGGCTTCGTCTGGGTTATAGCCGGCTTTTGTTGTGAGGTTCTGGAATTTTGCGATATATGTGTCAATGTCTTCGCCAATCATCTTCAATTTGTCGATGTCTTGGCGCGCTCTGGTTCGTTCGGTGGTGTCTGTGTAGGCGTTTGTGAACCGGTCAAGGACCGTGTTCCATAGGTTTTCTTCGTTGTGCAGTACTCCTCCTGCTAGCTGGGTGTCTAGCCACGTGGTTTGCTCATCTACCCAATCGTCTACCAAATGCCCCCTCATATACGAGAGGAAGGTCATGGCTCGCGAATAGGGTACTGTGAGCTGGTCCACGGTTGGGTTCATTCCTCGATAAATTCGAAAGGATCGAAGAAAGTTTCGACTCTCCTCTCGATTTCCATCGAAGATGGGTGGTGGGTTGCCCCCAAGTTTGCCCCCTCCCAGTGCTGGTATTGCCCCGGCTGGGCCCATGGGGAGCGCACCTCCTCCTGGGGCTCCTCCACCTGGGGCTCCTCCACCTGGACCACCTCCGCCACCACCAGGGGCACCGCCGCCCGGTGGGCCTCCACCGCTACCATGTATGCCTCCACTAGGTCCAGCAGTTGGGCCACTGCTTGACCCCATCGGCGGTTGGGTACTAGAGCTATGAGGCACTCCGCTCGTCTGAGCAGCCGATCGACCTCCTGTAGCATGTGTTCCTCCACCGCCCGAGCCGGAGGCTCCCGTGGTAGTAAGACTGGTGGCAACCTGAGTGTTGGTGGCCATCGTTGGCTGTACGGGAGTGAGGGTGGTTGATTCGTCTGGGTCGACGTTGATTCCGGTGATGTTGGTTGACCCAAGGTGTCGCGGCCGGACTTAGAAGGACTCGGAATACGGTACGAGGATTGTTGCGGACTCTTACTATACGGTTGTGGCTACGTTAGTAAGTAGAAATTAGTCACGGACATGTGGATCAGTCAGCGCGTCGTGTTAGCATGTGATTGCTAGCATGACTCATTACTAGTACAGCGGTAGTAGGGTTCGAGCTATTACTGCTAGTAGTCGTCACGTTCAAGAGGAGCTTTAAAGCTACCTCTGCAATCTGTATATATAGTGGACTGCGAAGACCAAGGACCGCCATCTTGGTCTTCTTCTCAATACCACTTTATCTCCTCTTCTACTTGGGCTTTCACGCCCTCTCGCCTCTAAGGGGAAACCCCTGTTATAAGTCTTGACCTTCGAGTCTAAGACCCTGGCCCTGTCGACACAACAAGTCGGAGTTGCCCTTGTGCTACTAGGACGCGCACTTTGGATCGCCTTAGTAGTATTCTACGGAGTCATTGAGACACTGCGCGCGTGTCAACTACTAGCTAAGTCGTGAACGCCTTCATACAAGCTCAAGTCGAGTTGAACGCCGTGGTAGCGTTACATTAAGACCAAGATAGCCAACCGTGGCGTTCACAACAAGAGACCAGTGGAGAAACTTTCGACCCTACAGCCTCGAAGCTAGAGGAGAACGATCAGTACCACGAAGATTTCTGGGCGCGGCCAGGTGGAGAGAATATAGAGGAGACACCGGCTACTTCGTAGACTTCCCAGGAGAAGCAATCCGATATCGCCCAGTTGAGTTCAACTATTCAAACTTCTGTTGGACAGAAATTACGTGGAACCCAATAGACAATCGGTGGGACGTCATCAGACCAGCAGGGAGACACTACCGCTGCGACATCGACTCAAGAGAACTTCACGGAGACGACTGGGGATCGTTAGACGGAGACAGTAGCGAAAGCGAAGAGGAACAGGAACAACCCAGAGAGCAAGCCCCATCAGAATCAAGTCACGAAGAACACGCGGAAGAACACACCGCCACAGAGAGCGAAGTACGACCAGGAACAGGAGACGACTCGAGTCTACTAGCTCATATAGCTGAGTCATTACACATCACAGTCCCAGAAGAAATTCACATTCGAAGCCCCATGGCTACAGCAACGGAAACACAGGCCATGGAAGAAGTACAACGCATAAGGGAAGAGGCAGAAGCTATCCTCAACCCCATCAATCCGAACACCGGGCATAGACTAACCGAAGACGACGCGGCTCTCTTTCGAGCAATAGGACCGGATCACCCGGATCCACCAGAAGGACCCCCACCGCCACCAGGAGGACTACCGGGTGGATTCCCCGGACAGGGACCAACGGGTGGAGGATTCCCCGGAGGAGGACGACCACCAGGAGGAGGACCACCAGGACCACCAGGACCACCAGGAGGAGGTGCCCCGGCAGGGGGAGGACATGGATCAGACAGATTATCAGGTGAACCTCCGACAGTTTTCGATGGAGATCGCACTAAATACGAGGCCTTCCTTACGCAATGGCACGTATACTGGGGCATGAATCTCGACGCCCCCATCATGCAAAATGAATACCGACGATCCCTCCTCTTTCTGGGGTATGTAAAAGGGGTCAACGTTAGCGAATGGACGCTATCCATTCTCGAATGGCTCAACCGTGAAGTACGACGAGGAGTAAGCCAATACTCCCAGACGTTATGGAACCACGTCGCAGCAGAGTTCGCCAAAAGGTTCTCAAATATACTCGAAGAAGAACAAGCGCAGGCCGAATTACAAAAAGGAATCAAGATGATAGGAGAGGACATTGACGCGTACGTGGTCAAGTTTGAGCAACTAGCCAGAAAAGCTCACTATAACCTAAACGACCGGCAAACGATCGACCGTTTCACGGCGGGGTTGCCACGAGCCCTATTCACAAAAGTCTACGAGTTAGACGAACCCCACACCTTTGAGGATTGGAAGAGGTGCGCACTAAGAAGGCAAAAACAATACATCCACATGAAAGCGCGCCTCGACAACTTCAAGACGAAAGCCCCACCATCATCGGCACAGCCTCGATGGAGGCCACAAGTCCCGAACTGGGGACCGCCGCGAGGACCACCACCTCCCAGATACGACCCAAATGCCATGGACACCTCGGCAGACCGAACACGCGCCCGAGTAGCAGAGGTAGGGGACCCAAACCGCCCCTTTACCTCGAGACCACAAAGAGGGGGATATGGAAGAGGAGGAGGAGCACCATCCCGAGACATGAGGACAGTGATCTGCTATAACTGCAACCGTCCAGGGCACTTCTCACGAAACTGCCAACAGCCTCGAACGCGCCCAAGCACAAGTAGGATGTCCGAAACGGACTATTATACACAGGAAGAACCGCCGACTCAAGCAAGGGTGGCTAACACCGCACCACCGCAACAAAGAGCCAAGGATTGGCTAGTGGGAGTAGCGGGAGAATCGGATGACGTAAAAGACCTCATCCTCCAAGAAATGTGGGGAAAGGAGGGTTTTCAGAACGCCTGAACCCATCGGCCTGGGTGAGGGCGGTTAATTGTAACTCTGTAATCATGACTCGCTACCGTTCGCTTCGAATTCCAGTCTCGATTCGCACAAGTTACGCAATGGCCGACATCAAAGCTCTTGTAGACTCAGGAGCTACCGACAACTTTATAAGACCATCTTTTGCCAAAAGAATGGGTCTCGGACTACAAATACTAGACAGACCTCGCAAGATATGGAATATAGATAACACTGAAAACAAAGCGGGCAGTATCACTCACTACGTCGACCTGGACGTCCAAACTAACCAGAAACGGCAAAAACTTCGATTCCTAGTCACCGACATCGGAAACGAAGACCTAGTCTTGGGATACCCCTGGCTAGCCACCTACGAACCCACGATCAATTGGAGGTACGCCACGATCCATGAGAAAATGCTCCCGGTCGTAATACGTTCCATCAACCCCCACACCGACTATCACGTCATCGGAGCACTTTGCATGGAGGACAAACAAGAAATTGTGAAGGAATTAGCAAACGAATGTCGACTGCGTACCACAGCAACAGAATTGGCGATTGAAGCTAAGCAATTCCACGAAACCGTCGAACTCCCAGACGCTTATCAGGCCTTCACAAAACTCTTTAGTGAGGAAGCATCCAATCGCTTCCCGCCATCTAGACCATGGGATCATGCCATCGAATTTAAGGAAAACACGCCTCAGGCCATCGACTGCAAAGTATACCCAATGACACAAGAAGAAGACGACAAACTAAAAGACTTCCTGGATGAGCAACTGAAGAAAGGCTACATACGACCATCGAAATCCCCGTACGCATCATCATTCTTCTTCATAAAAAAGAAGGACGGAAAGCTGCGACCAGTACAGGACTACCGAAAAATCAACGCCATCACCATCCGCAATCAGTACCCACTGCCACTCATCTCGGATCTCATCACCGACCTAAGCCAAGCTCACACTTACACCAAACTAGATGTTAGATGGGGGTACAACAACGTACGCATCAGGGAAGGTGATGAGCACAAAGCGGCCTTTAAGACGCGGTACGGTCTCTTTGAACCCACGGTCATGTATTTCGGACTCACCAACTCTCCGGCGACGTTCCAAACCATGATGAACACCATCTACCGAGACACGATCATCAAACACAAAGCCAAGGGAACGATCATACGCGTATATATGGACGACATCGGTATCGCAACAAGGGACCCAGCGGGACAAAAGGAACACGAGGAAGCTGTCCGCGACGTACTGCAAGTAGCCATGGAACACGACCTCTACTTCAAGCTTGAAAAGTGCCTCTTCAACAAGCCGCGAATGGATTACCTGGGGGTAATCCTTGAAAAGGGGGTAACACGTATGGACCCGGTAAAAATTTCAGGCATCAAAGATTGGCCCACGCCAACTAAGGTCCGTGACGTCCGCTCATTCCTAGGCTTCTGCAATTTTTACCGACTCTTCATCCGCGGCTTCGCAACACACGCCAAACCACTCAACAAACTCACGAGGAAGGACATGGAGTGGAGATGGACAGATGAAGAGGACAAAGCATTCCGTAAACTCAAAGCCTTGGTCACGGAAGAACCGGTACTCGCGCATCCAAAGCTAGACGACCCGTTTGAACTTGAAGTGGACGCCTCAGGATTCGCAACCGGTGCGGTGCTACTCCAGAAAAAGGAAGACGGCAAGCGACACCCAATAGGATATTACTCGGCAACACTCAACGAAGCGGAGCGGAATTATGACATTTACGACCTAGAACTCCTCGCAATAGTCAAAGCCCTCAGACACTGGAGACCACTGCTGGCTGGATCACCGCATAAGATCAAGATCTACTCCGATCACATGAATCTCCAGTACTGGAAACTACCGCAGAAGATAAGCAGGAGAGTCGCCAGGGAAGTACTTGAGCTCATGGAATACAACTTCGAAATTCATCACATCCCAGGGAAAAAGAACGGTCGAGCGGACGCGCTGTCCCGACGCCCCGATTACGACCAAGGAGAACGGGATAATGAAAACGTGGTGGTATTACCGGAAGATGTCTTCGCACGAATAGTCACGGTACAAGCGGAACAAGACCCCCCACAAGCTGAGATCATGCTACGGTATTGGGTGGACCCTCAACAACTGAAATTCGTAAATGGAGTATGGTACCGACAAGGGAAGTACGTCATCACAGGATCTCTGGACGAGAAACGAAAGCTCATCGCTGCCCATCACGACCCTCCGGTACATGGACATCCCGGGATTGCATGAACCACGAGACTAGTGGAAAGAAGGTACTGGTGGCCAGAATTGAAACTCGACGTCCGCAACTTCGTACAAGGATGCGCTGAATGCCAGCGCCACAAGGTCAACACGCGCCCCACAAAAGCCCCACTCGTACCCATCACGCCAAAGGAAGACGCCCTACCATTTGAAACCATCGCTCTCGACTTCATCACCAAGCTCCCAACATCCCAAGGGTACGATTCCATCCTGACGGTGACAGATCATGACTGTAGCAAAGCCTCGGTCTTCATTCCCTGCAACGAGGAAATCACAGCAGAAGAAACAGCCGGCCTTTACGCCACCCACGTCTTCAAGTGATTCGGACTACCCTCAAAAATCATCAGCGATCGAGACCCTCGATTCGCCTCCAAGTTCACACGAGAGCTGTGTCGGATCTTGGGAATCCAGCAGAACATTTCCACGGCCTATCACCCCAGAACCGACGGACAATCAGAACGCACCAACCAGTGGCTGGAACAGTACCTACGCTTCTGGGCAAACGAACGCCAAGACAACTGGGCGGCCCTTCTGCCAATAGCAGAGTTCGCGCACAATAACTGGCCCCACGAGGCAACAAGGAAGTCCCCGTTTTCCCTCCTCATGGGGTATGACCCACGCGCTGATTGGCTCGATAAGCCATCCCCTATCCCACAGGTCACCACGAGGATAGAACAGTTCCGAGAAGCACGGAAAGAAGCCCAGGATCTTATCAGAAAGGCGCAATCTATGTGGATCAAACACCGAGATACGCCCAAATTCCGAATCGGAGACTACGTATGGCTAGAGGGGCGACACCTCAGGACCAATCAACCAACGCCGAAGTTGGCGGCGAGACGGCATGGACCCTTCAAGATCACACGAGTCCTGTCACCAGTGAACTACCAGTTGGAGCTTCCCACGCAGTGGAGCATACATCCAGTATTCCACATCGATCTTCTCACGCCTTATCGCGAG